>JAOWBR010191448.1:0-12247 GCA_028571145.1 Dionaea muscipula | reverse complement strand
GAAGAGGATGAATGAGGGATGAAATGGGGTTTGTGAGGGTTTTGGTGGAGGAGAATCGTGGGTTTGAGAAGAAAAAAGGAGAAATGGTGTAATAGGAGCCGTGGAGTTGTTTTAATTTAACAAAAAATTGCATAGTGTACGAAATCTGATTGTCCGGTTTTTATTTCCGGCTGGCGGTTCTGGATACACCTCTCTATCTGGAGGTTTTCGGTCGGCCGGAAATTTTCCTTAAGGAGAAACCGGTCGGCTGGTTTTTCTGATGACAGAAAGTTGAACTTTAACACCGATTTTAACCAATCCAAAACCCATCCAAAACAACCTCAATTTATCCAAAAACACTTCAAGCATGTGTATTATAGTAGGATAAAGGTGTTTGCATGACTTTTAAGGCAAATCGCACATCAAAACAAGAATTGACTAGATGAAAAATCCAATTTTTTTAAGAAGCATAAAAATGAGGAAATTTAGCAAGTATAAATTGAGCATGCCAAGTCCACAGGCTGCAAAATCAATGCCATACATATGGAAAAGATGAAAACAAACTTGTTTGTACAAGTGATTAAGGAATATAGCGAGGTTTATACAAAATGAAGATTTTAAAAATCAAATGAGCATAATAAAGCAAGAAATAAGAATCAATAACTTAAGAATCATTCAACAACTACTCATCATACCAAGTTTACGCCGAATTGAGATAACTCTATCCTTGCTAAGGGGTGTAGTGAATATATCCGCCAATTGCTTGTCGGTTATCACATGTTCAAAAACAATCTCTCCTTTTTGAGTTAGATCTCTTAAGACATGATGGCGTATCTTAATGTGCTTAATCCTAGAGTGTTGAATTGGATTCTTGGACAGGTTGATAGTACTAGTGTTATCAACTTTAATTGGCACATGGTCATAATGCAAATTGTAATCCACTAGTTGTTTCATCCACAAAATTTACGCGCAATAACTACCGGCCGCAATGTATTCGGCTTCGGTTGTAGATAAAGCTACGGAGTTTTTCTTTTTACTAGACCATGAAATTAATAAACTACCAAGAAATTGACAAGTCCCACTAGTACTCTTTTTATAAACTCTATAACCACTATAATTAGCATCCGAAAAACTAAGTAAATCAAATGAAGTGTATTTCGGATAAAACAAGCTTAGATGTTATGTCCCATGGCGGTCAGTAGGACTGCGTCCTGATGGGGATAGAAAACCCCTACTTCATCTTTGCGGGAGAACGCGAGAGAACGTTTTGTTCATCCTTCTCCTTGCCCTTGCCCTCAGGCATGACAGCCACAGACGCCACCTGTCCTCCACGGGCATGACAACCACAGACGCCACCCGTCCCTCGAGCGCTATCGCTACCGCTGGAGGGTCCGTCAGAAATGGTGTGGATGATCGGAGCTTTGCTGACGGTGATCCGACTTCTCTTCCGGTCAGGGCTAGGACTCCTGTCTGAATCCTTCTGCTTGGAGGGTAAGGGCTTATAGTTGTCCTTGGGAGGACAGTCAGACTGCCTGGAGTACTCCTTTTCGGAGCCCTCCTTTGCTTGCCTCTTCAAAACCCGACAATCTCTGGAGTCATGAGCATACTCCTTGTGAAAGAAGCACTATCTCTTCTTCTCATGCGGGGTCGCTCTAGAGGGCGCTGGCTTGCTGGGTGGCGCCCTGAAGTCTCCAGTCATTTTGCGCGGCCAGCACTTGCCCATGCTCGGCGACCCATGGGGATAGTCCACCCGAGATGGTCTTGTATCAAAGCGATGTGAGCTCTTCTTGCCTGAGCGTCGCCTGTCAGAAGAGCGGCTCTCGGTCTCCTTCCGAGGCTCTTGGCGACTGGTCCTGCTAGGGTCGGAGGCACTGCGAGCACTATGCTAATCCTCTAGAGTCATATATTCTCGAGCCCTCTGCAAGAGTTGCCTAAAGTGGTCTGGCTTCCGGAGGATGAGATCATCAAGGAAGGCTCCGGAGCGCAGTCCTGTCTGTAGAGCCATCGTGGCCACATCACCACCAAGGTCCGGGATCTGAATGTAGGTCCAATTGAATCGGGACATGAAGTCCCTCAAGGATTCGCGTTGTTTGATACTAAACAGGCTAGGGGCTGCCCTAGAGAAGGTGCAGGAGCTAGCAAACTGACACACAAAGGAGTCTTTCAGTTGTGAAAATCGGGAGATCGTCCATGGTTGCAGTGAAGCAAACCACTATCTAGCAGCCCCCTTGAAGGAAGTGGGGAAGGCTCGACATATGATGGCGTCCTCGACGCCAAACAGTTGTATCTTCACTTCAAAGTTGTTGAGATGATCCTCAAGGTCAGTGGAGCCGTCGTACATGTCCATCTGCGGTAATCTGAACCCAGTCGAAAAGGGTGCTTCATGAACCTTTCTAGTGAACGGGCCAGAGCGATCAACAACAGTAGTTTAATGAAGGGCTCATTGCTCCACATTGGTGTAGGAGGCATCCTGATCAGCATGGTCATCTCTTTCAGTCCGTAGGGTCAAAGGTCGCTAAGGATGAGGGACCCTACCAGGTGGCACACGGTCCGGATGGATGGGAGACTCGTTATGTGCCACGTGCTCCGATGTAGGGGTGGTTTCCATGCTCTTACCAAGCAATGTTGCCCTGGCACGAGCAGACTCAGCAGCAGTAGCTGCTAACATTATCCACTGTTCTATATATTCTTGCACTCTGTCAATCAATTATCTATTAGTGCTCTAACTCGGATTCACCGCTGCCATGCTTTGTTTTCTGGTAACTCTTGTACTTTTCAGGATCTGTGACGGGGAGGACTATTGGTAGGGGTCGACGCTTGTCAGCGGACTCTACGTGTTGAAGACCGTGTAACCGTCTGTTGCCTTTCCTAGTATGTCTGCCACTACCTTGGATCTCCACTGTTTTGGTCATCCTACGCTCTCTAGTCTAAAGCGTCGTTATCCTGAGGTTCAGTCATCATGTGATCTTTTTTATGAGTCTTGCTAGTTTTCCAAATACCATAGGGTATTCTATAGGTCTCGAGTCATTAAACGAGCGTGTGCTCCTTTTGAGTTAGTGTATTCAGATGTTTGGAGTCCGTGTCCGGTCGAGTCTAAGGCAGGTTTTCGCTATTTTGTGTCGTTTGTAGATGATTATTCACGAATGACTTGGTTATTTTTAATAAAGAATCGTTCAGAGTTCTCTATTTTTATTGCCTTTAATGTTGAAATACAGACACAATTCTCATTACTCATATGGACCTTCCGGAGTGATAGTACCCGGGAGTACTTCTCCACTACCTTTACCACCTTTATGACCACCTATGGGATTCTCTATGAGTCCTCATGTCTAAAAACATCTCCATAAAACGGCGTTGCCGAACGTAAAAATCATCATTTCTTTGAAGTGACTCGAGGCTTGATGTTTCGTATCATTGTCCCCAAGATGTTTTGGAGTGAGGCTGTCTTAACAACTGCCTACCTGATAAGCCGCATGCCATCCTCTCTCTTGCAAGGGGAGATTCCTTTTCGTGTTCTTTTCCCGAACACCTCTTTGCACCCTCTTCATCCTCTTCCCCTCCGTATCTTTAGGTGTACCTGTTATGTTCGAGATATCCGCTCCACCCTCACCAAACTTGACCCTAAATCTTTGCGCTGCATTTTGCTAGGTTACTCCCGTGCCCAAAAGGGTTATCAATGTTACTCTCCTCACCTGCAATATTTTTTTTTGTCTGCTAATGTTTTCTTTTATGAGTGTACTCCGTTCTTTTCACACCTATCCGAGTCTTCTTCCTGTCTTCCTCGCCCCTCTCAGCCCGTGTCTGTCGATGAGGATGATCATACTTTAGTCTTGGAGTCCTGTCAACGTCTAGTTGAATTGTCTCTACCTCCGTCTCCTCCTCCTCAGTCTCCTTGCCCACCATCATCTTCTCCACCTCCTATCCGCCATGTGTACACTCGTGGCACTCATCGAGTCATTTCCTTTGGGTCTGACTTACCTCCAGTTCGGTTGGATTCTCCTCCCATAGCTGCTCCGAAGCCGGTCCCCGCTAACCCTTCGTCCTCGTCCGTGGATTCTTTATCACCTGCTCCTTCCTCAGATCTGGATGTCCTTATTGCCCTATGAAAGGGCCAGCGAAGTTGTGTGACATATCCCCTGTCTGCTCATATATCATATACTGGAGTTTTTTCTTCCTTGCAGGCATTTTATCTCTGCTCTGGGTTTGTTACCGTCCCTCAGTCCGTGACTGAGGCTCTCTCCTCTCCGGGGTGGACACAAGCAATGTCTGAGGAAATAGAGGCCCTTGAGGCGAATGAGACTTAGGATCTTGTTCCTTTACTTTCTGGGAAGAAAGCAATTGGCTGCAAGTGGGTATTTGTTGTGAAGATGAATCTTGATGGCTTTATTTCTCGTCTCAAGGCTCGTCTGGTTGCTAAAAAATATGCTCAGGTGTATGGTCCTGTGGCGATGATGACCTCTATTCGTCTTCTGATTTTTATGTCTGCCTCTTGTCATTGGCCTTTGCATCAACTAGATGTGAATAATGCTTTTTTTCATGGGGATCTTATTGAGGAGGTCTATATAGAGCAACCGCCTAGGTTTGTTGCTCGGGGGGAGTGTGGTCGTGTTTGTCGTCTAAAGAAGTCCTTACATGGGCTTCGGCAATTCCCTCGAGCATGGTTTGGACGGTTCAATTCTGTGGTTCTAGAGTTTGGCCTACAACGGTCAGTAAAGGATCATTTTGTCTTCTATAGGCTTTCTGATGATGGGTGCATCTTCCTCGTTGTTTATGTTGATGATGTTGTCATCACAGGCAGTTACAATGCAGGGATAGCCTTGTTAAAGATATTTCTTCATAAACACTTCCAGACCAAAGACCTTGGGTCTTTGAGACATTTTTTGGGGATTGAAGTATCTCGCTACAAGTATGAGATTTTCTTGTTCCAACCCAAGTATGCTTTGGACTTCTTGCGAGACATTGGCATGCTTGGTTATAAGCTAATTGACACCCCATTGCTTCCTGGGTTGAGACTTTTGTCTGCAGAGGGGGCTATATTGGATGATCCAGATAGGTACAGGCGTTTAGTGGATAAGCTGGATTATCTTGCCATTACACGTCCTAATATTGTTTTTTCAGTCATTGTAGTTAGCCAGTTTGTGTCAGATCCTCGAGTTTCCCATGCATATGCTCCAATATATCAAGGGACATCTGAGTCGAGGGCTTCTCTATAGTGATCATGGTCACAGGAGTATTGAGGGTATCTCTGATGCAGATTGGGTTGGCTCACCCTCTGATCGAAAGTCTACCGGTGGCTACTGTGTTTTTGTTGGTGGTAATTTGGTTTCGTGGAAGAGCAAGAAGCAGTCAGTTGTTACTAGATCCAGTGCTGAGTTTAAGTATCGTGTTTTAGCCCATTTAACCAGTCAGGTCACCTACCTTCTTCAGTTGCTTGATAAGCTGGAGTATCCTGCCTCGGTGTCTGTCCAGTTATGGTGTGACAATCAGTCTGCTATTCACATTGCCTCTAATCTAGTTTTCCATGAGCGGACGAAGCATATCGAGGTTGATTGTCACTTTGTAAGAGAGAAATTGCGTAGCGATGATATTTTGTTGAATCATGCAAAGACTGGCGAGCAACTTGCTGATATCCTTACTAAATCTCTGTTTGGAAATAGGGTTGAGTATATTTGTAACAAGTTGGGCATGATTAATATATATACTCCAACTTGAGGGAGGGTGTTGAGAATAATGATTTAAGTTTAGTGGGCTTGAGTTAGTCTTAGTGTTGGGTTAGGTTTCATTGTGATACTTTATGTATGGCCCAATATACCACATACATATCTATATCTATATTGCATTGGATGATTTTTTCGAATTCAAATATAAGTTTTTTCACACATTTTTTATATCAATCACATCCACTTTTTTTGCTGCCCATCTTTTTTTTTTGTCTCCATCTCTTTCCTCCTCTCGCCACTATCAGTCTCTCTTTCTTCATTTTAAAATCTTTTTTTTATTTTGTCTTCATCTCTTTCCACTTACTGCTTACTGACAATCGTTTTGGTTTACCGAAAATATAAAGTAAGAGAATTAATATTTACTACGCAATGAAATAAAATTATCACATTAATTGTTTACCGTGCCTTGGCACGGGGCATCCACTAGTGTGCGTGTGTGTGTTGGGGGGGGGGGGGGCAGGATCTAGAGACATGATTTTAAACATGCTTTTAGACATGCCTATAATCTAGAATGTTTTGAGACGATCCGAAATGGTGGATGCGTTTAAAATATATTTCTAAGGTTGTATAAAAGAAATCGTCGAAAAAACATATCGGGAAGAGCTCCATCCGGACGTTTTTCGAATCGATTTGGGCCGATTTTAGATTTAACATAGGTTATATGTTGGGGATAAATTGAGAATCAACACGGGACTTGATACAGAATTATGTTTGGAAACGTGATATGATTGAGGAGATGGAGGCTCTTGAGGCTAATCAAACCTGAGATATTGTTTGATTACCTCACGGGAAGATGACCATTGGTTGCAAATGGGTCTTCGTGGTGAAAGTGCTTCCGGATGGCTCTGTTGCTCAGCTCAATGCCCGGTTGGTGGCCAAAGGATATACTCAGGTCTATGGTGTTGATTACATCGATTCATTTTCTCCAATTGCTAAGATGGTCTCTGTGTAGCATTGGCCTTTGCAACAGTTGGATGTAAAAAATGCCTTTCTTTATGCTGATTTGCAAGAGGGGGGGCCTAATTCATGATTTCCTGCTTCGATGGATCCTATCTCGGCTTATGCTGCTCCCGGGCTCCGATTACTAGTCCTGCATTTACTTATGTTATTGATGTGATTCCTTTATGAAGATTGGAGAGATGATTGTTTTTGTTAGTAGCCATAGCCTGATTCAGTCAGTTCCTTCATCGGTCGTCTGTGTTCAGTCCTTTCCATCACCTCCGTCAGTTCATTCCGCCGCATAGCTGTCTGCTTCTCCCAGAGATTGGATTATTAACTCTGAAGCGTGATCATATGACTAGCACTCTCGGTCTACTACAGGAGTACTCTACCTCTTCTCATCCTGATGTCCGAGTCGCTGATGGCTCTTTTGTACCGGTTCGAGGTGTGGGGACCATCTCTCTTACTCCTACCTTGACAATTTCTTCTGTTCTTTACTTGCCTAATTTATCTCTTACTCCTACCTTGTCTAATTTCTTCTGTCAGTGCATTGGCTCGAACTCATCATTGTCGGGTTGTCTTCCTTGCTGATTCTTGTGAGTTTTAAAATCTCTCAACACCCAAATCTCTTGGTTGAGGCCGTCGTATCTCGGACAGACTCTATGTGTTAGATATTGATTCATCTCGTATAGCAAGCTTTGGGGTTTCCTCCGCTATTCGTGATATTCATAATCGTCTGGGTCATTCGTCTCTTTTCACCCTCAAGAGATTGTGCCCTGAGGCTCGCACAGTATCCTGGTACTTTTGCTAATGCCCGAGAATATTTTCTCTTCCTTTACTATTTTTATGAGTCAGCATGGGATTATTCATTAGTCTTCCTATCAAGATACCCCTCCTCAGAATGGGGTTGCTGAACGGAAAAATCGTCATTTGTTGAAGGTTACTCGGACCCTTATATTTCAGACATATGTGTCCAAGGTGTTCTAGAATGAAGCAGTGTTAACTGCTGTCTATTTAATCAACAGGATGCCATCGTCTATTCTTCAGAGGGAGATCCCTTATAGTCTGTTATTTCCTGGTCAGCCTCTTCATCCTCTGCCCCTGCACATCTTTAGGTGCACATGTTATGTTCAGGATATCCGACCACATCTTACAAAGTAAGATCTCAGGTCCTTGAGGTGCATCTTTTTGGGATATTCTCGCGCACAAAAGGGGTATCAATATTATTCTCCTGAATTGGGATGATTCTGTATTTTTGCTGACGTTATATTTGATAAGGCTACTCCATTTAGCACCCTCTTCATCCTCACTTGGTCCAGCATTTGCGTCATCCTCGTTTGTGGATGATCTTCTCATCTACGAGTTGGTACTGACTCTATTGTCGTCGTCACCTGTTCCGGCTTCTCCACCTGACCCATTACCCGCCCTTCCTCTTCGGGGGTGTATACCCGTCAACCTCGTCAGGTCGTCGTTGATCAGTAGGACCATCTAGCTGAGTGTGCTTCTCCTCCCATCGTTGCTCCTCCGCCGGCCACTACTGGTTTGGATTCGTCACCGGTTGTTCCTGGTTCTCATCCCTCGCCATCTACTATGGCCTCATCACCGATCGCTCCTACATACTCTCCATTCTCTGATTTGAATCTTTCGATTGCCCTACCGAAGGGTCCTCATAGTTGTGCTACATATCCTATATATGCTCATATCTCTTATACCGGGATATCCTCTTCATTACAGGCATTCGTCTCTGCTTTGAACTCTATCTCTATTCCTTGCTCTTTATCCGAAGTTCTCTCCTCCCCGGGGAGGCAGCAGACCATGTGCGAGGAGATGGAGGCCCTTGAGGCTAATCAGACCTAAGATCTTGTTCTCTTGCCTCTCGGGAAGAAGGTTATTGGTTGTAAGTGGGGTTTTGCTGTGAAGGTGAATGCAGATAGCTCTATTGCTTGGCTTAAGGCCCGGTTGGTGGCCAAAGGATAAGCTCAGGTCTATGATGTTGATTACACTGACACATTCTCTCATGTTGTCAAGATGGCCTCTGTTCGTCTTCTGATTTGAGCATAATTCAAGGAACCAAAACAAGAGCATAATTCAAGGAACCCGAATAGAAGCCGGAACTGAAATCGAGAAGCGAAAGCCGAAACCAAGAAGTTGAAGTCGAAGTTGAAACCAAAAAGCCGAAGCCGAATCCGAAACCAAAAAGTCAAAGCCGAAACCAAGAAGCCAAACCCGAACAAAGAAGTCGGGACTCGGGGCAGAAGCCGAAACAACCCAGGACAGAAGTTGGGACAAGCCAAAACAAGCCAGAGAAGCCGACGCGACGGAAGCTCACAAACATATCTTAGTTCTTTCTCTCAAATTGGATTTTTGTGGACGTTGAGGACGAGTCTGACGCTGTCAAACACGTCGTTGACACCAGAGGCAAACAAAAACATGGAGGGCCAAGCTTTATAGGAAAACAGAATCATCGGCTCTGATACCATCTTGAAAATAAGAGAGAGACAGAAACAAGAATACTCTTTATTATTTTGGATACAAATAAACTAAACAAAGACCATCCTTTTATATGAGGAGGTGACAAATCCTAAAGATATCAAATGATATGATAAAGATATCAGGAGTGATATGCTAATGATATGTTAACATATTAAATATATCCTACCAGCCATTATAAAAAACACATACTATATGGATTAGTGTTAATCTCATGCTATGCACGGGCGATGTGACAATTTTATTGGTATCATGTGTTTTTATAATGCCACAAAACCTTGGGTTAGTGATTGCTATAATTAACCGTATATATATGAACTTTAAATGTATTGTAGTTAAAGGAAAATTGATCATGCATGCATTTCTTTATACACTTCTTGTTTTCTCTTCAAGTTTACGTGAGTCATACTGAAATGATACTACCTTAAATACATTGCTAATATTGTTTAAGGGAAGGAGTAGAATTTTTGTATTACCATGCCAACTCCCTTCTATTTTTCTTCATAGTAGATGTGGGTTGGAAGACCAAGCAAAGGAGTGTGCTTCCTTTGCCCATTGCCAACACCTTTGTATTTTGTCTTCCAAACCCACATCGACTATGAGAGAAAGGAATAAGGGAGAAGGGTCTATAAATTGACAAGTTCCACCTTCGAACATTCACAACACAAGTTTTCTAATCTTTTGACTATGATTTAAAGAATTATTTATTTTTATGAAGTTAATACTTAATAGTATGATATTAAATTATTAACTTTTTATTTTAATTTTAAATTTAAACGTGGTAATCGAGTCAATCTGGATCCGAACCCGATTACCTGAAACCCAAGTACCCAATACCCGAAAACCGGATAATCGGCCGGGTCATAAGGGAGGATAAAATTATCGGGTCGGATTTAACTCGATCTGAGTACCCGGAACCCGACCCCGTGTACACCCCAATTGACAATAACTAAAGACCAGCATATAAATGCCCCATTAGATTGCACAAATTATTTTTTCTTCACAAGATCTAGTTGTAAAGCACTACCTAGAACATGATGGTTCAGATTTATTTACCTTCAGTGATATAGCTGTCAACCGCCCATTAGTAGTAACCACATAAAGGACATCATGCACCTGCATTTGAAGGCATTTTAGCTTTTGCTTTTGTCTATTTGTCTCATAAAGAACACTACGCATAAGAGAAGAACAATTATTTGTCTCACAAAGGCATATACTAGGCACATTAAGCATGTCTCCATGAAGTATGACCGAAGTTAGACCACCAAGTTTGATAGAAAGTAACATAGGAAACATAGTTGTTTAGAAAAAAGATATTTGCTACTAAAATTCTTCTAGCTTTGAAAGACCATAGCGAAGTGGTTGTATAAGATCAATTTTAGACACCATCATCATCCTTGATTGATCACATACACCTTTGTAATGCTCGAAGTGTAAGTCTACCAGGTGCCTCAGGGGTACATGGAAAAAATCCACTTTAGGAAAGTTGTGGGTCATTTATTGTGAAAATATTTCGAGTTTCAAAGCACCTGCATTAATGAACTACAAAAACTTTCTAAAAGTAGGTTCTTCACAAGTGCCACCGAGGCACCCATTTGAATTTCCCATGTCTGAATAGTCATATTTTTTCAACATAAACTACAATCAACAGTCCAAGAGACGGGCAGATGGAGAGACAAGACAGAAAAGATGGCACCCAAGAGGGGGGCTTTAACTTTAACTTTTGTAAGATAACTCCATAAAAAACTAGAGGTATCTCTCTTTGAGTCATAATACATCACAAAAAGGAAAAAGCAACTACTTTTTTAATTTTACCTCATCAATGGAGGGTGAGCTGAAAACACTCCCTCCACAAGCAAACTTGCAAACACAGACATGGTTCCTGTAATCAAGACCATACAGATTATGGTCATGTGATCCACACCTGCAAATGATGCCAGAAATATCGTTACAGAAAGAAACAGGCCACTAAACTTCTTCAAGTATAGAGATTATAACACCGAAGACTTATTATGCCTGCAATAACTGACAGCAGTGAAAGTTATACTGGCTTGAAAAAGACTTCTACAGGGACATGAATCAAGGTCCCAAACATTATTGCATACTTTATATGCTTCAATGGGCAGCGACACATAATGACCAAGTATACATTGGTTGTCCTATAGGTCAAGTCCTCCAGATCTGACGAACTTTAGTTACTGCAGACCCACTTAACAACTGGCAAAAGGGTTCAGATCTTAGTTACGAGGATCACCACTAGAAAAACAATCTGAAAAATCTGATGGAGGAAACGTGACAGAAAGCTGTGAAAGAAGATGTTATTCCATAGTAAAAACTGATATAATGAACCGCTGGTTAAATAGGGTTGAAACAGAGTATAGTAGAAATAATATACCATAATGAGAAATAAAATCCCTAAGATACCAATGTAAGATAGCATAACCTATATTTAAATTCAAAAAATCATATGCTAGTTTATCTCTAAATATCCGAAAGTATCTCAAGCATTATTTCGGAATATTTGCCCAGCAGATATCCGAGAATATCTCTGAAAATATTCTGGATATTTCCAACAATTCTCCTCACGTTGGGTGTATATGTTGATCATGCCCAACTTGCTTATTTGTAGTTCAAAGAGTTTCTTGTTCAGTGCTTTCCTACGAAGATTTGCCACTTGATCATTGGTTGACACATAGGTTAAAGAAATTGCTCCACCTCGATTTTTTCTTTAATGAAGTGCCCATCAACCTCGACACGCTTGGTTTTATCATGATGAACTGGGTTAAGAGACATGCCTATAGCAACCTTGTTGTCACATCACATTTTCATATCATCACGACCATTTTCTACTAGATGAGGTCGGCCGCACGTATTCGCGTAACACATGCACACAATATCCAACAAATATAGTACGTTGATTGTCGGCTACCTAACACCCACTGCCCTAACTTAGTCAGAAAATTAAATTTAAACTAGATATTAATATAACAAAGCATGACGATTTTGAATTATATATACAAATCCTCTCTAACATATTTTTTACTCCATTGAGAGGTTGACACCTCACATCTGATAAAGTGAGTACAAATATTTCTATAAATGTCAATAAATCTATCAAA
>JAOWBR010191437.1:0-10085 GCA_028571145.1 Dionaea muscipula | reverse complement strand
TAATATTCGCATACAAACTGAATCACATAAATGTATTTGCCCACCCGAGTCCCCGACCCGGTTGGCTTGACGGGCATGCACTTTCACAGCTAGTCGAGGCTAAGCTGTCGCAGGAGAGAGTAGAGAAAGAGAAGGGAGAGGTTGAAGAGAAGCTGTTGCTGAAAATAGCTGAGGCAGAGGAGAAGGAGCGAGAGCTTAACGTCGTAAAGTCCTCTAAGGACATCTTGCTTGGAGAGGAGGCACGACTCATCGAGAAGGTGGGGGAGGCACAAAAAATGTCAAGTACTGAAAAATTGTGAGCTGATGCTGTTGTCGACTCCCTCCGGAGGCGTAGGAAGACCTTGGCGGAACTTCTCCCTAAATAGCTGGCGTACGCTAAGAAGCTTACAATCCATGAGTTTATCCATTCTAAGGAGTTTCTCAACGCGGCCCTTCCTCTAGCACTTCCACACTTCCGTAACAGGTTCAATCTCTACAAGGATCAAGTGGAGTTAGCGGTGAAAGATTGTAACACCCGAAATCGGGTGCTACTGGCGATAACCCGTGGGGTGAGCCACGGGTCATTGATGCCAAAGAAACACAAAAAAATACTAAAATAGATCAATACCGAGATGAAGGTATCCAACTATCATGCCTGAAAAGAGATCATACATGAAATACATAGACCTAGTCTACAAATCCCACAACGGGAAACCATAAATCCAAAAGGGCTATCAAATCAAACACCCAAATCAGAGTATCAAAACATCATAAACATGCAATGGAGAAACATAATATAAATCCTATGAGGCCACATCGCTCCCCGCCGCATCCGTCTACAAGTCAAGATCACCTGCCAAAACAAGCAGGGGTAAAATCCGTCAGGTATCTCAAGTTGGTGAGATAAAATACGGACAAAAAGATAAATGAATAAAACATGCATCTCGAACGATTACTAAAATCATGCATCATACGTCCAGTAAATATCCGGTATAAATACAAGGACAAAAGCGATCATGGATGTAACAGTCTTGCCATACAAATTATCACAACATCTAGGGTACCCCAGTAACGCCAACTTGACATGCATCCCGGTATGGATCCCGCGTCCATGCACCATCAAGAGGTAACCGTTCTAGTTCCCCCGTCGTGAACGGAAGAACCTAAGGACGTTGTGACACCCGAAGGTGGCCTTGGCTTTCACACAGGGAAGAACCCCAAGGAATTAAATCCATCATCCATATCCCATGTCCAAAAACAATATCAAAGGCATACAAGCCACCACGACCCAATGGTCGAAAACGAAACATCAACATCAAAAGATCTCGTTATAAATCATGCATCCATGGTATAAATCAACCGTGTACAAAAAACATGTAAAATACATAACCTTCATTTACCGTCAATCCGTACAACATCTCACCTGAGCAACGATGGTCACACGATCACCAAGGGCGCTCTAACCAAGCACAAGTCGATCAACAGGCTTACCAACGGTACTTGATTCAAAATCATGCACAACGTTCTAAAAAACTAACAAACGGAAACTAATCTAATCACCAATCTAACGAGCCCAAAACAACCCAAAACCGGACCCTAAGATCCTCAATCACGGGTCTAGGATCGATCCCAACCTTCCCGGAACAATCCAAACAAAGGAAAACTTAAGAAATTTCTAAGGACACAAAACAGGCAGCAGGGGACATCTTCAGGGACGTCTCCAAAATTCTCTGTCGTTTGGTGCAACTCAAAAAAATGCAGGAGAGACGTCTCCAGAGACGTCTACAGTGACTTCCCCTGAACAAAAATGCAGAAAATCTGCATTTTCTGTAGAATTTCAAAATGCACGAAACATCAACCCAAAACCACCAAAACTCAATCCAAAGCTTCCAACAAGTCTCAAAACATGAACCAAAGCATTCTAAGCCATCCTAGAACATCCCACATATCCTAAACACAAAATCACCCTCTAAAAAATCTAAAACAAGCTAAAACAACCTAAACTCAAACATACATCAAGAATCTCATGCACAACTCATCAAAACTCATCATCAACACCTCAAACAAGTCTCAAATGACATAACAAAGCATGCTAAACCAACACACTTTGACCAACATAAGCCAAACTCAAATCATCCCTTGAGAAAAACACTCCAAGCATAAAACCAAGGGGAAAAACCAACAAAACATGAATCTTACCTCTACAAACACCAAATGGATGGTTTCCAAGGCTTCCCAAGGTTGTCAAGATACTATCTAACCAAAGTCAAGAAGGATTCAAGTCTATCTTCAAGTGAAAAAGTGAAGAACACCAAGAATCTCCAAGAAATCACTTTTCTTCTTCCTTGTTCTTCCTTCTCTTCTCCCTTCTTCTTCCCTTGAGCTCCCACGTGAAGACCAGAAAAAGGGGGCTGGAAATCAACTAAAAAGATCCCTCCACCTCACTAATACACTTCCACACTCCACCTCTAACTCATAAATGCATGGGAACACCAAAGTCAACTAAAGTGGCTCCTTTAATCACGAAATTAAATCACGGTCATAACGAACTCAAAATCAAAATCTCAAAACCGTCATCTCACAAACCGACTAATCCCGAAAAATCGATGCAATCCACATACGTCAATATGGTACTCGTTGGTCATGTCTTATCATCTCGGTCGTGCCGGTATAATCAAATCGGCCGTATGACATGCGATGCAAAAAGTAGCAAAATAGCTATATAAAACCCAGGAGTACTATTCACGTAAAACACTATTCACCGAAAAAAAGAAAAATCACCAACATGATAAATTAAACATAAATAAGCATAAAACAATATAAAAATTATCATAAATCACGGGGTATTACAAAGATAATGAAGCTCTTGCTGCAATTCAAGCACTGAAACCAGATACGAAGGTGAGCTTCGAGAGAATGAAGGAGGGGAAACCTGTGGCTCCACCACTCGAGCTATGGAACGAAGATGAAGGATCATCCGATCCTTTAAGTATATTGCTCGAGTAGTCGGACGCTGAACCTGCCACAGGTGCGTTATCTGAAGTACCGACACCTCAACAGTGAAATTTATATTGGTTGTTTAAAACATTTGGAAAAATTTTGAACTGGGCTATATTTGCGCTCAGTTGTATGTAAATATTCACTGATTTTATTTCAACTCTTTTATCTTTCTATCTCTCGCAACTTACTTTCTGCGATAGCTCTTTATTATTCTTCAATTTTTCCAATTCTCAGTATGATCTATCGTTACAATCTAACTAAGACTTATAAATTGAAACTTTAACAAGTAAGACCATGTAAATGAAAATAGCGACAGGGAATATACAAGAGTAAAAAGAAAAGAACGTAACTATATACTATGATAAAACCTAAAGGAAACTAAGAAAGCGATAGAAAAGGTAGAAAGAAAAGAAGCGATAGTTAAAGAAAGACATAAAGTAGCGACTACATCCAAAGTAATTTATGATGTTGCGGCAGAGTCTAAAATAAAGGAAAATATAAACACTAAGTTAGCTTGGGATGCCTCCCAAGGGCGCATTTAGTTTAAGTCATATGCCTGACTTCAGAAGGCTCTAATCATGAGGTGACTCCTCTAATGTAATTTTGATAGAATCATTAGGGACATTCTGCAGATAGACCTTTATCTCTGCCCATTGACAGTAAACTTATCCTCTGAGGTGGGACATTGTATAACGACAGTTCCAAAGGGTTTTACTTCTATAACAATATAAGGTCCTTCCCATCTGGAACGAAATTTCCCAAAGAACAGTTTTAATCGAAACTGGAAAAGCAAAACTTTTTTGCCCAAATAAAAGTTGCTCCTGATAATATACTTGTCATGCCAGGCCTTGTTTTTGGCCTTATATATCGTGGAATTCATATAGGATTCATTCCTAAACTCCTCCAACTCTTAGATTTGAAGTTTTCTCTTTTCTCCGGCTCTACTCAATGAAAAGTTGCAAGCCTTGATAGCCCAATAAGCCTTGTGTTCTATTTCTACCGGAATGTGAAAAGCCTTCCCAAATATAAGGCGATAGGGGGGACATACCAAGGGGTGTCTTAAAAGCCGTTCGATAAGCCCATAAAGTATCATCTAACCTGGCGCGCCAATTCTTTTTGGAAGGATTTACCGTTTTCTGAAGAATGTTCATTATCTCTTGGTAGGAGACTTCCGCCAGTCCATTTATCTATGGATGATATGCAGTAGATGTGCGGTGATAACTTCATATCTCTTTAGCAAAGTCGTGACTGTTTTATTATAGAAGTGAGTTCCTTTGTCGCTGATCAAGGCTTTGGGAACCCCAAACCTTGTGAAAATATTAGTCACCAGGAACTCAATGACCGTTTTAGCATCATCATTCTTGGTTGCTTTGGCTTCTATCCATCTGGAAATATAATCAACAGCCAAAAGAATATAAGTATATCCAAAAGAAGAAGGAAATGGTCCCATGAAGTCCATACCCCAGACATCAAAGATTTCACAAACTAAAATGGATGTCTGTGGCATTTCATTCTTCTTAGAAATATTCTCCATCCTTTGGCAACTATCACAAACCCTGCAAAATTTATTAGCATCTTTAAAAAGGGTGGGCCAAAAGAAACTAGCTTCTAGAACTTTTGAGCGGTACGATAAGATCCAAAGTGCCCACCACATGCAAAGGTGTGACAAAAGATTAAAATCTGATGGCCCTCTTGTCATGACACGCACCTCTTGACCATTTGATCGGGGTAAAATTTTCATAAATAAGGTGCGTCCCAAACATAGAGCTTGGCATCATTGTGAATCTTAACCTTTTGGGCTTTCGTGAGATGAGGAGGGTAGGAGTCGCTACATAGGTAGTTTACAATATCAGCAAACCACAACTCCTCTACTCTCAGAGAAAAAATATGCTTATCAGGAAAAGACTCCTGAATTACTACTCCGTCCTCAGTGTGCGTCAGTCAACTAAGATGATCTACTACAAGATTTTCCTTTCCTGATTTATCCTTAATCTCAAGGTCTAATTCTTACAACAGTAGGATCCACCTTATCAACCTGGGCTTAGACTCCTTCTTAGAAAGAAGATATTTTAAAGCCGTGTGGTCGGTAAAAATAATGAATTTTGTGCATAGTAGATAATGCCGGAACTTATTAACAGCGAAGACTACGACTAATAATTCTTTCTCTGTAACAGTGTAGTTCATTTGAGCTGGGTCTAAGGTCTTGCTAGCATAATAAATAACATGCGGCAGGTTACCTACTTTCTGCCCAAGCACTGTCCCTATAGCATAATCACTCGCGTCACACATAATCTCAAAGGGCAGGCTCCAATCTGGCGGCTGAATAATAGGAGCGGTAGTGAAGAGCGATTGTAGATGTTCGAACGAAGCGCGACAGTTTTCATTGAAATTAAATTCGACATCCTTTTTCAAAAACTCACAAAGGGGTCGGGAAATCTTGGAAAAATCTTTTATAAATCTTTGGTAAAAACCCGCATGTCCAAGAAATGACCTAACTTCTCGCTCGCTATAAGGGTAAGGTAGAAATCTAATAGTATCAACTTTATCCTTATCTACCTCTAATCCTTTAGCCGACACAACATGACCTAAGACTATCCCATGCTGGACCATAAAACGATATTTTTCAAAGTTTAAAACAAGGTCGGTCTCAACACAACGATGCAGAACCCGATCAAGATTAGTTAAGCACTCGCTAAAAGAAGATCCATAGGCGGAGAAGTCCTCCATGAATACCATGATAGCTTTTTCTACTAAATCAGAGAATATGTGAACCATACATCTTTGAAAAGAGGCGGGTGTGTTGCACAAGCCAAAGGGCATTCGCCTATATGCAAACGTCCCAAATGGAAAAGTGAAGGTTGTCTTCTTTTGGTCCTCTGTCGCTATCACGATTTGGTTGTAACCCGAAAAACCATCCAGGAAACAATAATGTGACCTCCCAGCAAGACGCTCGAGAACTTGGTCAAGAAACGGTAAAGGAGAATGGTCTTTGTGCGTCGCAAGATTTAACTTACGATAGTCTATGCAAACGCGCTAACTATTAGCGACCCTTGTAGGCACTACCTCATTCTCAACATTTCTAACCACAGTGATCCCCGTCTTTTTGGGAACTACTCAAACTGGGCCTATCCACCTCGAATCTGAGATCGGATAAATGATACCCATATCCAATAGCTTGATCATCTCTTTCTTGACAACTTCCATCATCGGCAAATTTATGCGCCTCTGAAGTTACCGAGACGATTTGACCCCATCTTCCAGCAGGATCTGGTGCATACATATTGAGGGACTTTTACCCTTTATATCAGCGACCGTCCACCTTATAGCTGTTTTGTGCATTTGGAGCACATGGGCCAACCTCTCCTACTCATCTCCACTAAGGTCTCGGGAAAATATTACAGGCAGCTTCCCGTTGAGTCCGAGATAAGCATATTTAATATGTGCCGACAACTCTTTCAACGTTAGCTCTGGCGCCATTACGATTGATGGCACCGTCCTCGCTGACGTAGGTGGAAGCTCTAAAAGAGGCACTTGTCGGACAAATAACGCCTTAGCATCCCCCACTTCACCAACTCCACTCTCACTGCTTTCACAGACAAAAGTATTGGAACTTGCGAGAGCTTCAACAAAAGAAACTTCTGCGATCGAAAGCGGCGACTCCTCAGAACAAAAATCACCTTACTCACATTTGGATGCTGCATAAACAGATTGATGAGCCCTGGGATGTCGCATGGCATCATAGATATTGTATTGAGCTACTTCGCCATCGATCTCCACAGAAACTGTGCCATCTTGTGCATTTATTTTGGTACCCGATGTCATAAAAAATCTTCTCCCTAAAAGAACGAAAACCGTGTCGGCTCTTTGATCCTCAGCCATATGTACGACGAAAAAGTCGGTTGGAAAGACCAAATTGTCAACTTGTAACAAAACATCTTCTAGGACACCCGCAGGGTGTGAGCTAGAATGGTCCGCCATTTGGAGGATCTCTCCGGTGTCCTTGAGGGGACCAAGATTCAGCGTTTCATATGGAGAGTAAGGCATCAAATTAATTGAGGAGCCAGAATCTAACATCGCTCTTACCAAACTTTCACCCCCAAGTGAAATAGGAATGCCAAACATCCCTGGATCTTTACACTTCTCTAGGAGGCGGCGCTGGATAACCGCGGAGGCATATTCCCCAACGCAAATGCTCTCCTTCCACTTTGGTTTTCTCTTAGTAGTTCAATGCTCCTTGAGGAACTTAGCATGCTTAGGAACCTGATGGATCGTGTTCATCAAAGGGTTGGTGATTTTTACTTTGCGAAAAAGGTCCGCAATCTCCTTCTCTAGGTCCATTTTTCGTGATTTCTTAAATCTTCTTGGGAAAGGAACGGAACCTAGATCGGTCTTCTTTTGGGGAGGAGCTGTCGCGTTTATCCTAGGCCCGACAACCATAGGTGTAGAATTGCTAGTTGCTTCCTCTCCCGCCAGAGGTGGCGCACCTACTTCAAACATAGGAGGCCCGCATGGTTGGGTTTCCACGTCTCATCCGCTTCACAGCGAAATAGCATTGACATTCTCCTTTCGGGGATTGACGGCAGGTTGTGAAGGGAGTTTTCCAGAACCAGTACTCTCAAGTTTGTTTACCCGCATTGCTAGCTGGATGACCTGGGTCTCCACATTTTTCAGACTTACGCGAGTGTCATTATTGAAAGCTCGATGTTCCTTGTGGAACTGGATAGCATCTAGTTGGAACCGCGAAGTACTTTTAGATATAGACTTCACCAAGTCCTCCAAAGATGCGCCAGTTTCAGAAAGCTGGTGTCACTGATTGTCAAATTGTTGAAGCTGGCGACTCGATGATGAGGGACCACATTGATTATGGTTTCCACCATTGAAATTCTGATTCTGGCTAGGCATACTCCCATAAGGGTTATAGGAGCGCCCGCCATTACTAGTCACTGAGTTCCGAGATTGCCCTTGGAACTCATACCCACCCATAGAGTTTGCCTCTTCAATGTTGCATGAAGGCCTTGGACAAACTTCCGTGGAGTGACCAATATCGAGACAAAGGCTACAAGATTTGTGTGATAACCCGTCCCTTCGGGACCGGCTATCATTTATTTTTATTATCACTTATTATCATTTATTAATTTTTATTGTATTTTCTTGACATTATTATTATCATTATTTATCGTCCTTTAGATTCGGACCGTTACCTTTAGTTGAGTTTGCTTGGACGGTGAGACGCATTTTAATTATATTATTATGATTAATATTATTTATAGTTATTTGTGGGTTATTAATATTATTTACAATTATTTGTGATAACCCACGTGATAGCCCACCCTTTCTTCAAATTTAAAGGAGCTTTGTTATTTTGGTGATGTTATTAGATATATTTTAATTATATTGTTACCATTCGTTTTTAAGCAAACTAAAAATTCACATGTCATTATAATATATGAATTATATCATATTCTTATGAAGCCCATATTATGTGACTACCATCCTATCATATGTGTATTTTAGGTATATATTATATATATCGGTTTGGCTGAATATCCTGATTCTATTTTAACCTTAACTAAATCCTATTTAAACCTAGATTAGAGCTAAACTAAACCTAGATCTAAGGATTTCATCTCCCTCACTCACGCGGTGCTCACAGCCGCCCCTCATCCCCATCACCCTTTCTTCTCTTCGTCGACCGACAACAGAGGAGCAGGGCACGGCGGCAGCCAGCAGCGACAACGGCGCGGCGGTAGAGTAGAGCGCGACGGCGAGCGTGGGTAGGCTGGCCAACGACGAGCGGTGGAGATCGACGTGTAGAGCGGCGGTGGCAAGTTCGGGTCTCCTTTGATTCTGGCAAAATCGGACAAATTGGAGCCGGTAAACACCCCGAAACTTTCTATTTCCTTCGATTTTAGTTAGGTTTTTTCGTCGATTTGGTTGTGGTTATCGGTTTGGTTGAAGTTTGGTGGTGTTGCATATTTGGGTTGTATGAGGGCGCAGGGGGGTCGGCCGGCGGTGCTATTGGCAGCGGCGGTGCTGACAGGGGGCTCTGGCATGGCGGCGCCGTTACTTCCGGGATACTGCTGGTGTTCATTGGCGCTTCCATCTTCGTGGCCGGTGGCTCGGTGGCAACGATGTCGGTGGGTTGTACTGGTTCTCCTTGTAGCCTGATGGTTGTTGTTGTGGTGAATTGTAGGGGGATTTTTGATGTAATAGGTGGATTTATGTGGGTATGGGTATGCACATAAACCTGTTTTTGTACATAATTTTATGGGTTTATGTATATAATCGTGTATACTTGTCGGTGGATGCATGTATGTTTTGTAGTATAAGTCTGATTGGTAAATTGACACATGTGTTATAGTATCTGTTGTTACAGGAGTATGGTGATATGTGTGTGCATAATTGTAAATGGGAATATGATTGTTGGCAAATAGTTGTGAAACTCGAATGTGGGTTAATATTATGAAAGGGTGTATCTTAAACATATGTATAATGGTTTAGATGTGAGTTCATATTGGTGAGGAGGAATTGTACATGTAGGGGCATATACGAGTTGAATACTTAGGAGTATTTTCTAGCGAGATGTATTTATGTCGGATGTTGGTAGTATAATGGGTATTTGTCGGAAATTAAATGATTGGTCGAGATTAATTATTGTTAATGTTTAGCAGGAATTAAATTATTTTAATAGCGAGTCTTTATTATTTCTAAGTTAACATAAAGGCATTATTGTAAATGGACGTTATATTCTTGCATCAGGTTTGACTATTTTTGTTTGGACTTGACGTTGGTGATATGATTCATTGCGCGTGCATTCCAGGTGAGGGGTGTACACTAGCCAGTCCTTCGATTCCACCCGCCTTATATAACGTTTCGCATGATTTATTAAACTGATTTAATAAGCGCATGATTTATAACTATGACCTTGATTTAATGTATTGAAACCTAACAATCATTTTCCTTTGTGTGTGGCCTAGTTATACACGATGGATATTTATAAATCATGTTTCGAGCATAGCTTTAACAGATTAGGTTTTGATGATGCATGGAATTTGATTGATTAAGTTAATGTATAGATGTGTAGGTTTTGCTTGATTAGCATGAAA
>JAOWBR010191426.1:0-10086 GCA_028571145.1 Dionaea muscipula | reverse complement strand
CAATTCCTTCGATTACTAGTAGTAATTTACTAGTCGGCTTGCTGAAAAAGGTGTTGGCTTGCTGCAGATTCTTTTTTTTTTTTTTTTTTTTTTGTTATTGTTGTCTGTAGATGACTTGGAGTTGCTGCAGATTTTGCTGCAGGTTTTTGTTCGGGTGTATTCATTTTTGTTGCAGACATGCAATTTTCCTAAAAAAAATAACCGGGTCAACTCAAACCCGGACTCGATTGACCTGGTAACCCAGGATCTGAAAATCGGAAAATCGGTAGGGTCAGACATACCTTAAAAACCAACCAGGTCGGGTCAAACCAGGTTCTAAAACCCGAGACCTGGCCCGATGTACGCCTCTACAAAACTGACAAACTGGAGTGTGAAAGGAAGAGAAGGGAAGGAGCAATGACAATCGCAACAATTTTTTACATGTTTACAACAATTGGTCTACACCATTTATTTTATCATGATCCACTTATTTACATACATCTAATAAAATCAATCAAAATCAACAATCAATTGTTGTAAACATGTTATGAAATTTTATTATAATCCTATCATTTTTGCTAACTATATATATTCATGTGAGGCTGAATTCCCATAAAAAAATCCCAATTAGATTTCAGAGTTTCTGAGGAGTGGGAAACTGGCAAATTGATTGCAACAGCAGAGGATAAATAGAGAGGGACACAACACAATAGCAATTGATGCAGCCAAACCTATTATTTCCCAACTAGATGCAGCCAAATATTCATTGCAAATCTTTCCAGCTTATTAAGGAGAAACTTAGGACTAGCGAAGATGTCATAAAAAATTTGGACAAGAAAACACTAACATGTGAGAAGGGGTTGTCTAAGTGGTTTTAATGGATTCCTGTCACTTAATTGTCGACGATTAGCAAACCAAGAAACAAAAGCACAATAGAACTCTAACCATATGTTGAGCAGGGAAAGAAGTGTTACATTCTGTGAAAAGAGGACCATCTGGCATAAGAAAAAATAAGGATCATGAAATGTTTGATTACCTCAAGAGAACAGCATAGAATCTTAAATTTCAGATTAGGACTAACAGCGACGTAATGTGGCAAAATCATTGTTATGTTCCGGTTCCAGCAGACATGAATCCATCAATAAGGAGCAAGTTTTGCAACATTAGGTGCTCTTATAAAACATAGCAGCAGTCACAACAAACCTGAAAGCAGCAATGTACAGAAACGTAGTGACAGCATCCAATTGCAACAAGCAGAGTTCTTAACTAGGTTGGAGAAGCAAAGGATAAAAAGGGTGAATTCAACTACTTGTGATTCTAGGATTATGGAATTCAACTATTTCTTGCAACAGTAGTGGGAATTTGCATAAAAAATGAATTGCCAATTGCTTAAGAGACTCCCATTGGAGGTTGAAGAAACAGCAATTTAGGTGATTAGTGAATCAAATTCTTGAAGAAAAGGAAAGAGACCATTGGGTTCTCTAGCACACTTACAAGGATGATGCAGTAGAAGGCTAAGTTTGAAAGATTAAGAGAACGACAATAAGGATGTGTTTGATTTTCCTGTAGATAAATGAGGGATAATTAATGATGAGAGGTAAAAAGTGAGATAAGAAATAATGAGATAGTGGGTTGGATAAGAAATGGAGGATAATAAACGATAGGATAAAAAAATGGAGGATAATGAATGGTGGGGGATATAAAATTTCTTCGGGAAAAAATTGTGGGAAAAAAATTTGCCAGGGGAAAAATTGTTGGAAAAAGTTCGTCGGGAAAAAATTTACCTGAAAAAGTTTGACGGAAAAATAGGTCGAAAAAAAATTGTTGGCAAAAATTCGTCGAAAAAAGAAATTCAAAAAAAAATTTGTCGGGAAAAGTTCGTCGAAAAAAATTTGTCAGAAAAAAATTCGTCGGAAAAAAGTTTATCGAAAAAAAATTCATCGCAAAGAAATTACCGAAAAAAGTTCTTCCAAAAAAAATTTATCGGAAAAAATTTCTTCTTCAAAAAAAACGTCGAAAATTTTTTCCCCAGAAAAAATTCGTTGGAAAAAAAATCGTTAGAAAAAAGTTCACCGGAAAAAAAATCGTCCATTTTTCCTTATCCGACATGATCAAGGATATGTAATACCATAGGGGTATTATTTATCCTCCATTTTTTTCACTATTTTTCCGACTCACTATTAATCCGACAAAAAAATAAACAACCAAACATATCACTATTAATCCCATGAATAACTAATTTTATCCGACGTCAATTGTTGGTATCAAACATGGGATAAGGAGGAGGCCGAATTATTAGTCCTATCCGACCTCATCTATCCGTGTATCAAACACAGCCTAAGGGTCTACAAAACTCCAAAGCACATCATTTTTACCATGAGCTAACAGAGAGCCTAATTTTGTCAAGGAGTCCAAGTATGCAAATGTGACTACCTAGTAGGAAACGGTTTAGCTTAGTTTTGTTTTACTTCGTTTTTGGGTTAAATAAAGATCAGAACCTTCAAATTTTTCCATCAGGTACCCAAGGAAATAGACCCAAATAATTAGATTAGCCCATACGCAAGTACAATCTCATGATATTAAACTTTCAATTTCAATAGTCTCCAAGACAAGTGCAGTTACAGAATCTTATATCCTCAAACATCAGCATCAGCTACAATCCTAGAAACACTAAGATGAATAAGATGAAATAACAACAGCATATGCACTACTGAACACATAAGAGTTAGAGAGAACCAACCCTCGATCATGCCAGGCACGAAAAAAGAGGATCCTTCTGTTTGAGTCAATGTGAGATAGATTACAATGATCCTTCACTCCTTACTACAGACTTCTGTGTACAAGAACCTGACGTGTAGTCCACCACTGAAATAGCTTAATGTCATAAAACAGTTGAAAAAACACTTATTTGGCTATTCTATTAGTTAAATTTCTGTCATTCCTGCCTGTTACAGTTGGTTGTAAAGAAAATGCAGATCATGAACAACAAAAAGAAGAGTTACCTCAATTAGCTGATAATCATCAGCAGACTAAAATAACCAAAATTGCACAGCTTCATCTTCATCAACTAAAGAATTATATAGAGCTATTACAAGCCTGCATATTACAGTTCATTATTGGCAAACGCAGAGAAGACTCTTATTAATGATAATACAATGAAATAACATACAGTAAAACACCACCTATTTACCAGCAAAAGAAGACTCCCTCTCCCTCCCGACTCCATCGACCCCACCCTCCTTCTAAAAGAAAAAGACAAGGGGAAAAGGAAATAATAGTAGTAATAATAGTAATAATTGTAGTAATAACAACAATAGTAATAGTAGTAGTAGCAGCAGCAGCAGCAACAGCAGCAGTAATCATTAGAGTTATATTGCCTTGCCTCTTTCCAGTTCACATACAATGGAAAAACCGACATAACCATTGACATCCCTCACAAAGTTATGAAACATCCATGTGACAGGTTGCCTTTTATATTCACATACATCCCGTGCAACGAAAGGAATAGTATCCTAGCTAGAGAAATCATTTTGATATGATTCAATTTCCACTCTCTTGAAATAATAAAAAATAAACTTTGGTTGTGCACCAGGGCAGTGCTATAACTATTTTAATAGTGAGATTGGTAAACAGTTATCAAGAAAGCTCATAGCCTCCAAATCATTTCTAGGTAGTGGTACCACTGAATATCCTCTCCCACTACTGTGTAGCAAAACCCCATTACAAGTGATAATCACATCCAATTGGTTACCCCAGAAAAATATGTAAACAGACTTTGCTACACCTGCATGATTGGGGGAAAAAAAAAAAAAGATCCCTAAGTTGTACATTATCAAATTGAATTCACAGAGAAATTACAATGATCTTGATGACGATATTTGAAACCTAGAACTCAAGAAAGGAGGCGCGCATGTCTAATTCTCCACTCTTGGAAGTGAAAATTGCTGAAAGGGAAAACAAGCCTGCAGGGACTCTACATACAAAGAACAAAACGAACTCAGAGAAAAGTATAAACTGAGAAAAGGACTCAACATTAAATAAAGCACATATATTCACCACAGTAGAAGGAAATTAACTCTACATGATTATAAGAAGAAAGAAGAGCACAACAGCATGTAATGTGGCACACAGTAGTTACCTGACAATGGCCAACATGAAGAAGAATAAGTATGCGGCCAGCTTTTTAAGTCTAAGTTTCTTCTCCCACTTAAGTGCTTGAAAAATTTCCGTAACATCAACCAGATGCTCTCGCTTGAGAAACCTAAGGGGCAAAGAAAAGAAATACATGTGAATATTCATAAGCAACAACGATCAATGGTACTATATGAATCTATGCACCAGCTGAAATTTGTGGTCAAGGGGAAGCATCAGAAAATGTCAATCATAGAAATCAATAAAGGACAACAGCATGATCAAGGCCTTTAGCTTAGCTTCCAAAAACGGCAGATTTTGACAATCCAGTCTACGAGAAGTCGGGATCAGCTTACTCAATTCTTATAGCGGAGTGACTCGAGTGAGTGATAGAGCAACCCAAAACAAATGAGAAGGAAATGAGAGGGTCCATGACAAATTGGCTGTTGTGTTTTCTCATTCTCCCCACCTCATAAATCCCCAGATCTATGGGTGGCAATGGGGATGGGAATAGAGCGCATCAATCTGCCAACAATAGTATTGGGGATGGGGAGACAAGATGGATTGGAAAACTTTTCAATGAGGGAAGGGGAAAGTTTCAGAATCCGAAACAAGACAAAAATATGGTCTTCATGCCCACCCACTGATCCCCATTCTATTTCATGTAATTAAGTTTCAATATACCCCTCTTCATGTTGACACATTTCTTTTGTATGTGCAAGTATTTTGTTTAGAAAATACTAAATGGTAATAAAGTTCCAAAGGGTAAAATGTGAAACCCTAAGACTAAAACAAATGTTGCCTCTGCCAGGTATGTAGATGTTAACACCTTCAACCCGACCTTAGGTTCCATGCTAGATAACAAGTAGAGACCTGAGCTCAATCTCATCTAAAGTTCTCGCATTTTGAAGTGGACCATCACATTGACTATCCATACAATCATCATCATCATCATACTCATGATCAAATCCCACTAGGTGAGGTCAATCATATATATCCGTTAGGGTATATGAACAGAGATCCAACAAATATAGTGTGTTGGCTATAAACTACCTAATACGCAATGTCCTAGCCTAATCAAAGATTAGGTTTGAGCTATAAAAAATAATAATATAGGGTAATATATATAATATATAATATAATATACAATAATATGCAACAATATAAATAATAAGGTATAGCAAATGAATGACATTGCTTGATAAAAAAAACATACCTAATTAATTCGCTAACTAACTAATAAGTCATCTAACAAATTAACTACCCAACTCATCATGACAGTTCCCACTAGATGGAGTCAGCCACTTGTATCCTCCTCTTTTAATCCATTCAATGTAAAGCATTCATTACACAAAGTTATAACATGGTAAAGTCTGTACGGATCACTTCCTCTCACGTCTTCTTCAGTCGCCCCATATTTCTCCTACCTTCCAGTACAATCAACTCTACGATGCATCTGACAGTTCCCGCCATATATGGCCCGTCTAATGCAGGTGTCTCTCCCATATCTTATCAGTCACTAGTGTCATCTCAATCTGCCCACAAATCTCCTCATTTCTTATTTTATTATTTCGGGTAATACCGCGCATCCATCTCAGTATACGCATCTCAGTCACTATTATCCTCTGTGCGTGGCTTTTCTTGATCGACCGATATTATATCCCATACAACAAAGTGGACATAATTACGGTCCGGTAAAATTTTTATTTCAACTTTAAAGGTATTCTCTTGTCACCCAAAACATCCAATACGACTCTTCATTTCAACCAACCCGCATTAATTCTGTGTATAACATCCTTGTCAATCTCCCCATTCTTCTAGATAAAAGCTCCTAAATATTTAAATTTGTTTATCCTACGAATATCTCAACCATCCACCAACACTTGTGGAACACTTTGTTCCTCATCCCTAAACCCACACTTCATATACTTTGTATTACTCCTGCTAATCCGGAGTCCCCGAGCCTCCAAGACTACCATCCATCTTCTCAACTTATCTTGAACACTTTCCCCAATTTTATCCATTAAAACAATATGATCGACAAAGAGTATGCACCAAGGTATTTTCTCTCCCACCTCCCTCCCAATCTCATCTAGCATTGACATAAATAAGTACAAACTTAAAGTAAACCCCTGGTGCACCCCAACGGTGACCGAAAAGTCACGAGTGGACCCTCCGACCGTCCTAGGCCTAACACCGATCATTACCTCTACATACATATCCTTAATGACATTAATATATTTAGTACTTATACTTTTCTTCTGTAACATATATCAGACCATTTCTCTCGACACTCGATCGTATGTCTTTTTAAGGTTGACAAAGACCAAGTAAATGCATGCCCTCTTCTCCCTAAACTTCACTACCATACCACACATCAGGTGAGTGACCTTTATAGTGAAGCGCCCGAACATGAACCCAAACTCATTCTCAGCTACCCTAGTCATCTTTCGCACCTCTGTTTAATCACCTTCTCCCATGTGCTGATGTAGATTTAATTTTTAATTGTTCCTACCATGCGGGATCTGTATGGAAGCAAACTACACTCCCAACTTTAGGGGAGGTCATATTGAATTTCTTTCGTTTTAGCGAGGGTTTTGCTAGGTAATTGTTGTAGGGTATCTATTCCTGGTGGTTGGGAAGAGTTCCTAGGCCTGATTTAAACATATCTATATGTTTACCTCGGTATACCCCTTGTAGTATTGTACCTTTTGGTTTTTAATGAAATTACTTACCTAAATAAACAACTATTTCAATACCATGTCAATAATCCTCATCTTTAATTAGTGTCACCCCAACTCTCTCCCACAAAGAATCGTTTTAGCATTACATTTAAATGGCCACACATCCAACGAAACATTCTCTCTCTCCCAACCACTACCATATTTTGAAAATGTTGAAAGATTAATTGCGTAACATTCTCCATAATAGCCAAATATCCACCACTTAATACTTCCTTTAATTCTCACAAACTCAGGATTACATAAGAATATGCACTCTTGAGGCCCTCTCCAACTTTATACATCTGTGTTTTAAGTGATATCCACATTAGTCCCCTCATCATTCTCGACCATCGATTTCAAAGACATAACCCATTTACTGTGTTGCGTAGATGGATTCAAGTTGTAGCAAGGAAAATGCCTAGGAAACTAATAACCGCAAATTCAATAGGAAGTGACTAGACGGGCAGCAATATAACAATAACCACATGCAGGGACCAATACAACTAGCTGAAGCCATTAATATTAGACTCATCTGACCCTAGTAGCACATCTAAACATCTCTCGCTCTGCTATCAACCAAAAATATTCCATATGCTGTCTTACTGATTCTAGAGCATTTCATTTCCAAATTCTCTCTCTCTCTTAAGGCTTCTATCTTATTAAACCTTGTCTAATTTTAGCTACCATAACAGCATTATGAACAAATAACATACATCTCAACACTTCACCATTCAACAAACTACAAATCACATAAACCCAAAAAAAATTCCCTACCGTTCGGAATTCGGTAACTTACAGCCTGAGATGATAGAAAGCAAGGGGTGAAGACATGAGGAACATAATCCAACGGCCAGAGAGAAGGAAAAGCACACAGAGAGCTCCTTGCAGCAGAAATTCAGGCAAAACCACACCGTTAATGTTGGATGATGACTCGTACGGGTTCATGTAGTCCGCCTCCAAGTCCGACAAGCAAATAATCTACAAATGGAACATGAAAACACACAATTGCAGCCATCAATCAACAGTTAACAGCAACTTCTACTACTGCAGAGAAGAATCGGTTTGTTGGTTAGGGTTTTGTAGCGGCATTACCTGGTAGATGAGAAGAGTGAGGAGGACGATGTTGGAGAGGAAGACGATCAGCCATAGAATCAAGTCCCAGTCCATTCTTGGGGAGAGGGACGACCTAATTAGGGCATCCACACACAGGATTTCTTTTAGGACGGCGAAGGCCTTCAGAGGCGAAAATTGCTTTGCATCCGGCTGCGAGGGAGCCCGCGCGTCCCGCTTCTCACAAACACCACCCCCCTCATCCCCATTTAGTATTGGTGATTACTTTAGGGGTGTGGATTTTTTTATGATTTTTAAGGGATATGAGCATTTGGTAGTAAATTATCATTTTTGATTTAAAAAACAGTAATATACTATTATTTTTGGTTTAAAAAAATAATAATATATCGCTTTTTATTTTTTTATATGATACTGATATATGGGGATTCTCCCCTTGCATAAGTGAATCGGAGACCGAACAGATCGATCGGGTTTTTTTTGAAGTTTTGGTGTACGCTCGGTAGGATACTCGGTACCACGCTCGGTATCTACGCTCGGTATGCTCTCCGAATTCACTTCTCTGACACGCTCGGTACCACGCTCGTTACGCTCACTAAGAGCTCTTTTGGTAATTTTACCACCTTCACAACCCCTATAAATAGGGGTCTTCTCCCCACCTTTCAGGTACGCGCATTCTCACCTTTCCATTGGACTCTGGACCTTTGGACTCTCCCTTGCACGCTCGGAGTTACCTTCGGTGTACTAGGCTCGATAATGCACGCTCGGCTATATGCTCGGTAGTGCACGCTCGGTCTACTACCTTCGGTACCATCCTCTTTGCCAGCAGCCTCTGCACTCTCGGTAGTGCACGCCCGGCATCACGCTCAGTAGTGCACGCTCGGTAGCCTCCTGCAAGGGGTCCCTCTCCTTCCTCTTCACCTACTGACTTAAGCATCAGAGCGGTTTCCCCGAGCTAACACCTCGGGGTACCCTCTGACGGGTTTGTTCGTCCGTTTCAGGCCATCGGAAGTTGCCAAGCACACTCCTCCCCCGAGTCAGCCGGATCCATCTTCTAGCCGGACTTCTCGGACCCGGTTCTCTTCGGGACTTTGGTGATTACTCTAGGGGATTTTTCCTGGAGTAACATTTGGCGCCGTCCGTGGGAAGAGACTAAAAGTCAATATCTTCCTTCCTTTTTCGGTAAGTACGATGGCTCGAACCAAGAACGTTCCTTCAACCAACCTCACCTCTACAATTGACCCACCCCCTCCTCCTCCTCCTGTTGCACATGACCCTGAGAACCTCAACCCTGAGGACAATCACCCCAAGGATACTCTGGCTCCTCTTCCTGCTGCCCAGCAGTCTCAGCCTGGGCTGCCTGCTGCCTTCAACCCTCCACCTCCTGCTGTCATTCCCGAGGCTGGGGAATCTTCCCGCCGTCCTGTTCAGGCCATGACAGCTCCCGTCACTTGGGAGGGCGTGTCTCAGATGATGAGCACCATGATGGACCGTTTCTGACAAGACCTTCAGACCCGCCTGCCCCAGATGACTCCTCCCGTGGCCACCATTGAGGAGCGGGCTCCTGTTGTTTCAGAACGCCGAATCCCGACTCGGGAGGAGAGGGGTAAGTTTGTGCCGAACGGCTCTGCTCCCCGGCCGTCCCCGACCGAGGTACAGCATGACCCTCACCAGCCGTGTCAGATCGGTTCCCATCATCACCAACCCGAAGACCATCCTGTCCTGCTAGAGGACGATGATGATGAAGTCAATAACGAGCCCACCTACACCGCCATGGAGAATTTGGCTCGTCAGCAGGTTGCCCTCACTATGCCGTGCCAGACCTCGGGACCCTTCACCCGGGATGTGCTCCGCTTCGCCTTCTCTCCGAATCTCAGACTGCCTCACTTTGAGCAGTACGATGGTTCCACCGATCCGGAGGACCACATTAGCAGCTTTGAAATCAAGATGCAGCTGTTTAACGTGGATGACCCAGTCATGTGCCGGGAATTCTCATCCACCTTCAAGGGCGCTGCCAGAAAGTGGTACACCTCCCTTGCTCCATCTTCTATCTCCCGATTCTCCCAGTTGAGGGACGCCTTCATTGGCCACTTTGCCAGTTCTTGTGCCTTTTCTCGGGCCGCTCCCAGCCTTTTCTCCATCAGACAACGGCCCGACGAGTCATTGAGGGAGTTCACGGCTCGAT
>JAOWBR010191415.1:0-10086 GCA_028571145.1 Dionaea muscipula | reverse complement strand
CCCCGTGCCGACCGGGTCTGCTCCGCCGGCCGGAGCCACCTCACCTCGATCGGACCGGGACTTTGGTGATTACTCTTGGGGTTTTTTCCAGGAGTATCAATTGGGACTAGAGTATGCCGTTTGTTTTTCATCGAATCGTACGATAGTTTTGCGAGGTAGGCCCTCGGCTTATGAGGTAGACCATCAGCTTATGAGGTAGATCCTTATAGTTCGAACGAACTGAATCATTCAGAAATATGCGAGGTAGGCCCTCGGCTTATGAGGTAGGCCGTCATGGTTTCAAATGAACTGAATCGTTCAAAAATATGTAAGGTAGGCCCTCGGCTTATGAGGTAAGCCCTCATGGTTTTGAACGAACTGAATCGTCCGATCGTTTAATTTCTATGTAGTGAATATGCTCATCCGATCGAATTTATTTGAAGTTTTAGGCTTTCCGCGCCTTATTTTGGATAGGCAATTTCTAGAGTTTTTGATAGGACGTGTGGTGATGTGATGCGCCGTTTGGTTTGACATGCAGTCAATCAGGGTAACACCACATATAAAGGATGCAATTGAGTGCTCCTTATTTAGCGTGAAAAGGGTTTTAGGAAGGGCTTCTAACCCCTTCGTCTTCGTCATTTCAAAAAGTAAGAAGTTGTGTTCTTTTTAGAGAGAAGCAGGAGGTTTTTAGAGAGAGAAAGGAGAGAAAAAACCATTGAAGCCTTTGAAGAAAACCTTCATCGTGATTAGGTTAGTATTGGTATCTTTTTTCTTCCCTTTATTTCTGGTAAGATTTAGCCGAACTTGGTTTTCTGTTTTGATTTTCGAAATGTGTATGTGGTATTTTTGTTTCAAATTGTTGGGTAGAATGTCTTCGAGTCGGTTTTTTGGGATGAAATCCACATGGGATGTTCAAGAAGTGATCGTTGTCTGTGGGCTTTCTGTGGAGGAAGAACCTGCCATGAAGGCTTCTGCGAAAGAGCTTGAAACAGTGCCCTTTAATGGCACAGTTGTGAAAAAAGAAAAGGTGAAGAAGAAGAACATGATTCGTCCCTGGTTTGCGAAAGGAAGGACCCGTCATTTTTCGGATAGGGCTTGCAAGTGGAAGAACTTTGCTTTAGATGAACCTGTCGAAACAATTGATTTAACTGGTTTAGATGCTTGAGTTCTTTAGATACGTTATCGTCTTTATGTTAAGGAACTCCGAAAAATTTTGATGTACTGTTTTCTTTTGAGATTTCAGTATGGATCTTTTATAATTGCTCCTTATTTGTTTATTCGTCTGTACTTTATTCTCACCTCTTTTAGTATTTCGTTCGAAAAAATGTGAAGAGGAAAAGGAAAGAAGGCTAAGGTTACTGTCGTTGATCTGAATGAGATAGAGGATGAAGTGGAAGTTTTTGATGGTTTAACTCGGGTTGCTAGTCCGGGTAGTCAGGAAGTTTCGACTGGTGGGAGCGACGAGGACATCCCAATGGGGAGGGTGACCTTTGAGGAGTCCACGTCGTCGGAAAAAATTTTGATTTGGACGATGCCTGAGGATATTCTTGCTTCTAGGACCCTTTCTGACTTAGATGATGCTGGGTTGTTGAGGATAAGAAGGCAATATGGTATCCCGGGTTCAGTTGAACTACGAGTACCTCGTCCGTTAGAGAGGGTTGATTGGAATTCGCCAGGTTGGACGACATTTTATGAGATCCCTTTACAGATAGGCCTACGGTTCCCGATTCCAAGCTTGATTCGGGATTGTTTAGATTTTTATGAGATTGCTCCGAGCCAGTTAATGTCGAACGGGTGGCGTTTGTTGTTTGGTTTATGTGTTTTGAAGGAGATCTACAAACTAGGGATCGATGTGGACGTTGTGCGATGTTCATATTTCATTCGCGAGCATGATTCTGAGAAGGGCCGCTATGCTTTCTATCGCCGGAAGGGAAGAGATCATTTAATTTACGGCCTCACTTCGGTCGACAAGGATTGGAAGAAAGATTATTTTTTCGTTTGGGGGGATATTTATGGCGATGTCGATCGCGGCAGTATACCGTACGAATGGAGGATTATAGGTAATTATCATTCTTGACAAAAAATAGGATGACTGATTTTACTGAGACTTGGTTGTAGATGATGAGGTGAAAGGGATTCCGTACGGAGGTTATGACCAGTCGATTGAAATTGTGAAGTCGATCGAAAGTTTAGAGGTTAAAAAATTGGATTGCAGTGTTTTGTTAATGGAAGAGAATTTGGTGTCGTACGGTTTTTGGAGATCAACTGAGTTATCGTCAGGTACTTGGTATCCTTTACCGTACCTTTATAGCTCATACTTGTTTGCTCTAAGATTGTTCGAAGTTTTAGGTTACGATCTGACGTTGTTCCCTCTATCAGACGAGGAGAGGGTTTTTGCGGATAAAATATCGAAGAAGAGGTTTGTTATACCAGATCTGGCTATGGCAAGTACAAAGTTAAAACTGAGGATGTTTGAGAAGAAGGATAAAGGGAAAAAGGCGTCTGGTTCAGAAATCGTGAATCCGAAGAGAAAAAGGGATTATAAGCCGAACGATTTAACTATTGTAGAGGAAGGGAGTGTTACTTTAAAGTTTTCGGAAGAGGACTCCATTTACGCAAATCCTGTTGTGTTTTCTAATTTGATCGGAAGCATAGTTCTTCCTAAAGATGGTCAGAGGTACAAGGAGTTAGGCATAGCTGAGGTCGCAGATCTTAACGTGCAACAGTCCTTAAGGGTAAGATAATGAATATCTTAATGAACTGAGCTTTTCACTCGAATGAAGCTAACCTTGCCTTTTCCCTATTTAGGTCTTGCAGTCAGCAATTTTCTTGAAGGAGTCATACGAGGCAACGAGAGTGAAGATTTCATCTCTGACTTCTTCCAATTCTACTCTGAAATCCAAACTGAAGGATTTGCGTCATTCATCCGCTGAGGAGAAGGCGAGGTATGAAAAGGAGATAGATCAACTGAAGCGGGATCTTAAGGCCGAACAAGAGAAAGTAGAGGGCTATACTCCCAGCTCGAGGATGTTGCCGTACGGGCTATGGCGAAGACCAAAGCCAAGTTGATGAGAGAATATAAAGAAGAAAAATCGAGCTTATGCGATGCGGACGAGGCGATCGATCTTTGGGAGAAGATGGAGCAGCTTTCCCCCGAGGAGGATGTTGCTGCAAACCAAACGGATGGTTTGGACGAGGATCCGATCGACCGCGCTAAGGATGATGGGGGTGAGTTTGATAATTTAGGAAACATTTGATGGTATCTGGAAAAGGAAACATTTGTTGGTACTTTTAGGGACTTGTTGACGTAATCATTTTGTTTTCGTTGTGTTTGAAATGCCTTTCTTTACAATTTTGAAGTGATATTTCTTCAAATGCGTCGCATTCCAGCTATTGTTAATCGGGCGCCCGTCTTATGCTTGCAATTTGAAGGCGCTGCGCCCGATGGCCTCCGTTATTAGGTAGGGACCTTCTCATGTGGGTCCCAACTTTCCGGTGCCTCCCTCCTTTGTATTCTGGAATATGCGTCGGAGGACCCAGTCTCCAGGTTAGAAGATTCTTATCCGTACGTTCTTGTTATAGTATCGGGCGAGTTTTTGCTGGTAGATAGCGATTCGTTTAGCAGCTGATTCTCTCAATTCGTCGAGCGTGTCCAGACTTTGGATGAGCTGTTCATCGTTGTCGGATTCGTTCGAGTGTTTGCTCCTGAATGTGGGAACTTGTGCTTCGGTTAGAATTACAGCTTCTGCTCTGTAGACAAGTGAAAATGGTGTCAACCCGATAGAATTTCGTGCGGTAGTTCAATATGACCAGAGTACCCCATGCAGTTCGTCCGCCCATCTACCCTTTGCTTTATCGAGCCTTTTCTTGACCGTGAAAATGATCGTTTTGTTTGTGGATTCGGCCTGTCCGTTCGCCTGAGGATATCTTGGAGTTGAAAATTTTAATTTGATTCCCCAATCTTTGTAGAAATCCTGGAAGCTAAAGCTTATAAATTATGAACCGTTATCCGTGATGATTTCTTTGGGCATCCCAAACCGGCAAATAATGTTTTTGTAAATAAAACTTTATACTTCTTTATCCCGAATCCGAGCGAACGCCTCTGCTTCGACCCATTTAGAGAAATAATCCATTAAGGCCAGCACGTAGACCTTCTGTCCCGGGGTGGTCGGTAGTTTTTTGACTATATCCATCCCTCATTTCATGAAAGGCCAGCGGGTGGAAATAGAACTCAACCGCTCGGGAGGCAGGTGTGATACTTGAGCAAAACGTTGGCATTTATCGCACTTTCATACGAATTCAACTGCGTCTTTCCTCGTTATGGGCCAATAGTACCCGAATGTTAATACTCAACTGCTGAGACTTCGTCCGCCAGAATGGTTCCCACATTCTCCTTAGTGGAGGTATCTTAAGACTTGAGTAGCTTCGAGTGGTCGAACGCATTTTAACAATGGTCCTCCGTACGATTTTTTATAGAGATGATCTTCGAAAATCGTGTAGCGCGTGACTTTCGTCTTGACCTTTCTGGCTTCCTTCTTGTCTAGGGGAAGTTTCCCGCTTGATATGTATGAGAATAAAGGGGCAATCCAATCTTCTTCGCTTGTCGTGACTTTTGTTACCGAGATAGACAATTGAGTTGCTGGCCACTCGAGATAGACAATTGGGATGGTGAAGTCATCTTTTGACCGTATTGATGCTCCTAGGTTTGCCAATGTGTCTGCATGACCATTTTCTTCCCTGGGTACTTGGTTCATCGAAAAGTCTTTGAATTTGGCCTGCAACTCCTTGACCAAGTGAAAATAGGCTATCATCTTTGGGTCCTTGGTCTGGTAGGAGCCTTTAACTTGATGGACTACCAATTGGGAATCCGAATTGATTCGAATGCGGCTGGCCCCAAGACTAAGTGCGAATTGAAGACCGGCTATTAAGGCCTCGTATTCTGCTTCATTATTGGTCGCTCGGAATCCGCAATGGATGACTTTCTGGATTTCGTCTCCATCTGGAGACGTGAGAACGATCCCAAAGCCTCTCCCCTTGATGTTACTAGATCCATCGATCGAGAGCTTCCATTCGAGGCCATCCCCCTGGATTGCTTGACAAACTTCGTCCTCTGCTTTATTTTGAAGTTCGACTGAGAAGTCATTGACGAAATCGGCTAATACTTGAGACTTGACCGCTGTCCTGGGTTCGAAAGTGATATCGTGTTCCGTCAGTTCGATCGCCCATCTGGTGAGTCGTCTAGTGACCTCGGGTTTTTGAAGGATGCTTCTTAGTGGAAAATTTGTTACTACTGTTATAGGATGTACTTGAAAATAGTGCCTCAGCTTTCGAGCGATGGTGATTAGTGCGAGGATGAGTTTTTTCATTTGTGTGTATCTCGTTTCTGCATTGAGTAGAATCTTGCTGACATAGTAGATCGGATACTGCCTGCCGTCTTCTTCACGAACGAGCACTGAGCTAACAACAACTTCGGATACGACCAAGTAGATGAAGAGTCTTTCATGGTCGACCAATTTTGAGAGGAGTGGCGGATTGGCCAAGTAATTTTTCAGTTGTTGAAGAGCGTCTTCACATTCATCAATCCATTGGAATTCCTGAGTTTTCTTCAGAGTCATGAAGAAATGCTTGCATTTGTCGGATGATCTTGAGATAAATCTACTTAATGCCGCCAATCGTCCGATCAGCTTTTGAACTTCCTTGACGTTCGCCGGGGAGGCTATATTCTGAATAGCCCGGATCTGGTCAGGGTTCACTTCTACTCCTCGCTTGGTAACAAGGTAGCCAAGGAATTTCCCAGAAGAAACTCCGAACAAACATTTTTCAGGGTTCAGTTTCATGTTATACTTTTTTAAGGTCTGGAATGTTTGTTCGAGGTGGTTCAGGTGTTGGCTTGTTGTGAGGGATTTGACAAACATGTCGTCGATGTAGACCTCCGTCGTCTTGCCAATTTGTTCAGCGAACATTCTATTGACAAGTCTTTGGTAGGTGGCTCCCGCATTCTTTACTCCGAACGACATGACTTTGTAGCAATAGATTCCTCGTTCGGTGATGAAGGTTGTCTTTTCTTGGTCGCTCGGATGCATGAGAATCTGGTTATATCCGGAGAAGGCGTCCATAAAGCTGAGCAGCTCGTGTCCTGCTGTGTCGTCAACCATTGTGTCGATATGCGGAAGTGGGAAGGAGTCTTTTGGGCAAGCCTTGTTGAGATCGGTGAAGTCAATGCAGACCCGCCACTTTTCGTCCTTCTTCTTGACAACCACAATGTTCACGAGCCAATCAGGGTAGTGAACCTCTCGTACGGATCCAATATCGAGCAGCTTCCGGATTTCCTCATTGATGATTTTGTTTCGCTCGACAGCAAACTTCCTTCTTTTCTGCTTAATAGGAGAAAAATTCGGATCGACGTTAAGTTCGTACGTGCAGATCTCAGGACTAATCCCAGTCATGTCTGCGTGCAACCATGCAAAGCAATCCTTGTGAGTAGTGAGAAACTCAATAAGTTCTGTGCGAATATAGGGATCCAGTTGTGATCCTACCTGCTTCTTGCGATCCGGATGCTCCGGATCGATCGACACTTTGTCGAGCTCCTCGAAGGCAGGTTCCTGAGCCAGGTAGGAGGGGCTCGACCCCTGTAATTGCTGCAAGGGTTTTGGTGCCGCTCGGAGAGTGCTTTGGTAGTAAGCTCTAGATACTCTTTGAATGGCGCTGATCTCTCGCACCCCCCATTTAGTTGGAAACTTAATGGTTTGGTGATAGGTGGACGAGACGGCCTTCATATCGTGGATCCATGGTCTTCCCAAGATCGCATTGTACGATGAAGGACAGTCAATTACTGAAATTTTGGTGTTTTTGTTCACCCCTTCCGCATAGATGGGCAAGACAATATCTCCCAGTGTGTATTTATGCTCTCCACTGAGCCCTATGAGGGCAGTGGGGTGTCAAATGATCGACCTTTCATCGATCCCCATTTCTTTCAAGTAGAGGTGATCATGGGCGGGCTCGGGCCGGGCCTCGGCCTTATTTCAAGCCCATTTCACAAAATTGGGCGGGCCGGGCCTAAGGCCATGGGCTTAAACTCGTGCCCAAGCCCACCCATTACGATTATCGGGCCGGGCCGGGCCACCTATGGGTTTAAAAAATTAGTAACAACATAGTAGCAGCAACATAGCAAAATACATAGTAGCCCATGCAAAATACATAGTAGCAGCAGCAAAATAGTAGCAAAATACAAAATAGTAGCAGCAGTATATACAGTATCAGCAAATATAGCAACATATACAGCATATACAATGGTGAGTTCGCAGGTCTTGTTTCTCTAGATTGCCTCTATTTCTGAATCCATTGCACTTCAGCACTTCTCCATTTAGCACTCTTGGCAGCCTCCTCAAAAGAGCTTGGATCTTCATATTCTGTGAACAACACAAGGTTATGCACCTCTTCTTCTTCTTCAAACAATCCTTCCCCGCTCAAATAATCATACATCCATATACAGTAACAGAGTACTCAACTTGATCTTCATCTTCACCCCACAGTTATACACTATACAACATCAACAAAATTACAGCAGCAGAATGAGCAAAATAGCAGTTGCATCTGCAAAATAGCAGCAACCAGCAACTTCAAATATATATACAGTAACAGCCAACAACATCTATATATATATAGGGCAGCTCAACATTCAACAAGTTGCATCTTCCTCTGCCTCTTCAACTAATATTAGATGAGAAAGCAAAATACTAGATTGACCTATAAAAATCAATTATGATAAATATTGTCAAAGTTGAAAGTTACAAAAATAATAGAAGCATAAAGATACAAAATGTGAAAAGATTACCCAATGAAAATCCTTTGCACGTAACCAAACTTCACAACATATAGTGGCCTCAATTGTCTGTGAGGAGAGAGAGCTTCTCCACAGATTAATCAACTTTTTGGCCATACTAAACGTAGACTCTGAAGGTACAGTAGAAATTGGCATAGAAAGAATATCCCGTGCCATTGTTGCAAGGTTAGGATAACGACCAGAAACATCCTTCCAAAAAACCAAGATATCAAGTGGCGAATCTATGTAAAGGTTCTCCTCCTCCAAATAAAGATCAAGCTCAGACTTCTCTTGCGTAACTTTTCTTTTTTTACTCAAAAAAGCAGCATAACCAGCATTTTCCCCTCCTGAAATATCATCAATACTCGCTCCACATCTAGACAAATGGTCATCCTAGAAGTATCCTTGTACTCTCAAAACAAGTCATACAATGCATATCTAATTAAAACCACCATCTCCTTTGCATAAACATCTCCAAAACGCTTAGAATAGCAATATTCAACAAATTCTAGTTTGCTCTGACCAATACTTCTCAAACTTTTTCATCTTTTCCTTTGCCATTTCTCTCAAGAAATCATATGTACTTTTAGTAGCAGCTTCCAGTTTCTGATGAACATCAACTACTCCTTTAAAATAAATGTTCGCCGTTGGATGCTTTAAAGCAGAAAATCTATTAGTCGCATCATAAAAGACTTTAAGAAAATCATGGAGAGCTGTAACCTTTTCCCACTGGAGAAATAAAAAGATGCTCAAGGTCTCTGTCCCGTTCTACCCAATGATCATAGACATATCTAAAATAAAGAGCTCGATCTAACATGACAAAGGTGAAATTCCATCTCACAACCACATCATTTCGCAATCTTTTCTTGGTATCCAAATGGTAACTTGATTTGGCAAGTTCATAAAACTTCTTTCTTTTTGGCATTGAAGATTTCAAAAGTCTTGTTGCTCCTCTTATTTTAATTGCAACATCATCAATAAGCTTTAGGCCATTTTGCACAATAAGATTCAAAATATGACAAGAACAACTAGATGAAGAAATTCCCCGCCAAACAACAAAGTATTTGTCTTCAGGAGTTGACTCTGAAGAGAAGCAACCATGGAGGCATTGTAAGAAGCATTATCCAAAGTAATGGATAAAATTTTATCCTTTATATTCCATTCAGACATGTAGTGAAATATCTCATCAGCAAGAGAAGGTCCATCAAAGGGGGGTGTTAAGGAAGAAAACTTAATAATCCTCTTTTTTAATTTCCAATTCATATCAACCTAATGAGCAGTGACACAAATGTACTCCTCCTGTGTGTGCTCACACCTCCAATTATCTGTAGTTAGACATATGCGACCAGGTGCATTAGCCAACTCCTCATAGACAATCTTTTTCTCATTATTAAAAAACTTAAACACATCCCTCCTCAATGTATGTCTACTCATCACTTGAAACTGAGGACACATACTCAAAACTATACCTCTAAATCCAGGTTCATCACATATAGTAAAGGGATGTGCACCAGCAATAACAAACATGCATATTGACCTACGAACCTCTTCTAAATCAGGATTTGGATTCCTTAAAGATAAAGAGTTACGATCACCATCAACCTTAGATAGGCAATAGTTTTTTATATCTTTAACACCTCGTTTAGGACATTTGAGAATATGACGGTTTAGATGAGAAGTTTCATTCTCTGGTTTTCCGGAGAGAATCTGACCACACATCTTACATATGGCTCGTATTGAGAAATCTCCCTCAGTCGAAAGACTCTCCATGTGTTCCCATACACTTGATGTCAACTTTCTACTTGATTTTGTCACACTTTGTGTCGTAGAGACATTATTTTCCATTTGTGTTGCATCCTCATCTAGAGAAATAGGATTAGAAGCATTGGAGTTTTCCATTTTCAAATTTCAACACCCTATGACAACATAAAAACAAGATTTAATTTCATCTAAAAAAGAGTCGAAGACAAGAGGGAGAGCAATTAACACCTACTGAACCTAATTGGCTTTATTTCCGGCGTCAATCGTTACCCATCGTCAACTCTTGAACCCCGACTACGCCGTTGAATTAGTCTCCCACGATGAGTAGCAGAAGGAGAGGGTGAGAATTGAGGGAGGAGAGAAGCAAAGGGATATGCCGAGAAGATGTTGGTCATGAGTCTCGTGACTCGTGAGTAGCAGAAGAAGAGGGTGAGAAATTGAGAATTGAGGGTGTGTTTGATTTGGGGATATGAAAATGGGGGATAATTAGTGATGGAGGATAAGAAGAGGGATAAGGAATGATG
>JAOWBR010191404.1:0-10087 GCA_028571145.1 Dionaea muscipula | reverse complement strand
CATAGTACAAAAGTGAGAGCACCGCCCCAGTGTGAGTCTTGGAAGGGATCGCCACCATGAAATTACTCCTTGCCATATAAGCTTTCCGGATTTACTTTCCACTAAGATTATTATACTACACTTATGAGGTCCTCTGAATGATAAAGAAGGTGAGGAGCCAAAAATATTTGATTTCTTTGAGGAAACTTTTCTGACTATGTCACAATTAAAGAGGGAAAATGGAGTATGGTGGCTCGGCATAGGGGACAACAGAAGAAGAGATGAGGATGAGGTTGCTTCAGCTGAAAATGAAGGAAATGTGGAGGTAAATCAAGAAAACAATGATCAGGAAGCAAATGTTGAAATGAATGAAGAGGTTGTTCAAGAGGGAAACTTTGAATGGGAAGTGGTGAATGAGGAAGCAGAACTTCAGGGGGAACATGTTGAGAAACAGACTGCGGATGAAGATTCAAGATCAGGTGAGAAGTTCTTTGATGTTGTAGATGATGAAAGACCTGCTGATGAGGAGGTTACAGCTTCGGATGTGAATGATCCAGCTTCTGCAGCTCCAGCAGTTCCAACTTCAGTTCAAGCCAGTGCTGAACAAAAGGAGAAGACAGTGGTCATAGGAGTCGACCCCTCGGGTCCTTCAGGCCACTTGCCACACTTTGAGCCAATCTACCTACAAGGTGAATTTACACGAGCTTTGCAAGCCAACACAAGATATCAAGAGTTGTACCAACAGATGCAATCCAAACCCCCAACCTCGCCTAAACAATAGGAAACCACTTGACCGCCCCTAGTTCATCATGACCATATTTTCTTTGACCATATTCTGACCATGTTCTAGCTATATTTCAAACATTTTGTTGTTTCTTTTATTCAAACAATTCCATTACTTTTACTATCCATTACCACAATGTTAACTGTTGCATCATGACTTTAATTGATTTACATGCTATAATTGTTGATTCTCTAGCTTTTGTGCGTATTGTCTTTTTGTTGATGCCAAAGGGGGAAAATTAGATACATTTTAATTTGAATGAGTAGTATGTGGATGCGTCTGCTCGTTCCAGATATCTGGTGGAGTACATCCAAAGTCTTGATTTGCTAGAATCTTAACCTGTTTAGTTGGTTTTTAACTCATACTACTTAATTGAGATTCTAATTTTTTTGTTTTTATTGGTGCATGGATATGACTGAGATGCTTATGGAAGTGTTGGCCTAGCAACTATTGTTTTATTGCTTTGATGATATTATGAGATTCCTTGGATATCACTTTGTGTGAACCATGTGTAAGTTGAATCATGTCACTTTTGAATTTTTACCATGAATATGTTTTTAAATGCATCAAGTGTTTGTCATCGTCAAAAGGGGGAATTTGTTGACCCTTAATGTTTGATGTTTTGATGATAACAACCATTTGATATGATTTGATGCTTGGTTTACTTAGTTATGATCAAGTGACAGGATTCAAGGTGTTAGAGTATTAACCATGAATGATTTATGGGGATGATCAAGTTGTTGTCTAGTTGTTGTGACACTCCAGAGATAGAGAAAGAATGATTCAAGCAAGGAGACCATTACCTAGAGATGCTGGAAGCATGAGAAGTTGAAGTGATTCATGAGGAACATTAAAGGTAACCCCTCATTGTTGAAGTCACTCTAAGATATTCGATGAAGTCAAGAAGAATGATGAAGAATTGTGTGTGTCAAGAGTCACTGATTAGGATCCACTGTAAGGATACTTTATACTCTATCTTGTTTATTTAATCAATCTAATAGAGGATCCATACTCACACACACATAACAATCGTTTTTGAAAAACTGTTTTTTTTTTTTAAGTTTGCTGAAAACAGTTCGAGGAGTCGACCCCTCCTCTAGATGCGCAGTTACGAATTTCACTGGAATTTTACAAATCTTTCCTTGAGCTTTCAAATCACATCCAAACTGTTTTCAAACATTTTTAGATATATTTTATATGATATTTCGTGACAGAATATCGGTGAATATTGGGATTTACAATTGATTTGAAGTAGTGAATTTATTTTTGGAAAGTTTTGGTTTTTGTGAAATATCTTTCATATTTTTCCAAATCTCTTGATGCAATCTTTTTCTGAATATTTTATGAACAATTTTCTCTTATTTTTGACTTGGGAATTTCATCTATAAAGATTATGCATCATCATACTTGCTCTGCACGCACTTTCTACGAATTCAAGTGATAATCTTTCTCAAGCAAAAACAGAGAAGTACTGCAAAGCAAGGTTCTGGAAATCAATATAAAGGTTGATTAGTTAGTTGGGTTAATAATGTGGGGCTGTTGTGGGTTGTTACTAGTTAGCTTTACATTTAGTATAAAAATGTAACGTGTGTTGGTTTGGTAAGCTTGATTAGTTAGTTGGGTTAATAATGTGGGGTGGTTGTGGGTTGTTACTAGTTAGGTTTACACTTAGTATAAAAATGTAACGTGTTGGTTAGGTAAGTTTAGTCTGTTAGATGGTAATTGAAGTTGTTAAGATTGGAGGGCTCAGATCTTCTCATGCGGTTAGTAAATATGTGGTGATTAGATGTGCTGTTGAATGTAATAGGTGAATATCCATTCGTATAAATACAGAGTATATTGATACTTGTAATAATATACAAGAAATACACAAGTCAGTTGAAATAATTGACAATTGGTTTTCATTCCTTTTCAACGACTGCCCCCCAACCTCAACGACTGCCTCCTCCTTCCACAACGACTGGTTCTTTCACTTTCAACGTGTGGTATATAGAGGAGAAGGAAGGCAGTCGGTTAGTGGATAGAGAGGTGAAGGCAGTCGGTCATCATACAAGTATAATAAGGCAGTCGGTGGTTTTTGTTTAGCTAGTTGAGAAATACAACAGCATTGTTCAAGTCAAGTATTTTTGGTCTTCTCCTTTCTCCTTAAAAAATCACCACCCTTTAAAAAAAGAAAAAAAGAGGGCGGTCAATGAGTGATGCTCACCAATTTCTTTTCCACCGTCATTTCTAGCACCACATTTGGGCGACGAGAAGAACATGAAGGAGATGGGCAAGGAAAACCTGCTTTTGTAACCATACCCACATGAAAAAAAACTCATAAGCCGATCAAATTACAACACAAAGAAAGTGAGTGAGGAGGAGAAGACTCATATGTTGTTAGGGCAATGTTAACTCACCAGGAGCAGTGTAGCTCCAAGCACTATGGGATGGAACAGAAACATGACCAGTTTGCCTCATGGCAGACACATCAGCGCGCAGCAGCAACTGATACCAAATTAAAGATCCAGCAGAACAAATTAACAGGGGAAACAGAGAGGAAATATGAGCAGGCTTAATGTTCCCTTCTCAACCACCGGTGTATCTCTGCAAAACCAAAAAACTAAAAGACACAATATAGAAGAGAAAACCTAGAACAGTGAAATAAGGCTAAAAAGACCAAAATAACCTTAGCAAAGAAATACAATAAAAGGACACATGAGTACGGGTCCCTGAACCCAAAAACATGACTATAAGCCAACAGCAACTGTGTTATTGGAAGAAGCATTAGTAGAAGGATCAGGTGCTGGTGCTGAGGAAGGAACATTAATGAACCTCTTGTTTCGCCTCTCCATAGCCTTATGATTATGAAACCAATAGAACACATTCTTTCCTTCAACCTTCCGATACTGTCTCAGCATAGCACAAATGCTCTGTATCTGCTCCGCACTTGGGGACCTGACTCCATTGTTGTACTGTTTCTTTAAGAAACTTATCTGATCAGTGATGGGTGCCCACCTTGTGCAATTCTACCTACAAATCCCACCATCCTCCATTCTAGTGAACAATGAACAAAGGCAAAGGCAGAGGCGGATGCATGGGTGAATGTGGGGGAGATCAAGGAATTACGTATTTTGCAAAGATAGCTCCTGAGAAACAGACAAAAGAAGCAAAAATGGCCGTACAAGGCCTTTCTCATTTAGTCTTAACATATATCCAATACAATATTAAAGAGAGGCAAACATGAGGAACATGAGTCAGTCGGTTATTACAAAAATAGAGTATATAGAAAATAAACCAAACTAATAATACTCACAAGTTTGTTATCGAACAGCTCCCACGCCAACTATATATCCTGGGTACTATATATCCTGGGTCATGAGAAGCAGGCCTCTTGTAGGCATCAGGAGTTGAAGATTTGGGAGCCTAAAGTAATCTGCTTGATTAATCTACGGCTTCCATGGCTGCTCATTACACTCTCAATAATGCTCTTTTCCCCTAAGTTCTTTCAGAGGGTTTTGATTAGTCGAAACATATTTTATTTCTGTATAATTTTTTTTTTTATTTTAGATTAGTGATGTTAATCTATTAAAACTGATTTTAATTTTATCCTTTTTCGTGTAAGTAAAAATAAATAAATGAAGAAAAGATCAGGAGATTGAACGAGTGGTCAGTCGTTGAAGGCAATCGTCCACTTCCTTTCTTTATTGAAAATATGCCTATCTATTATAATTGTTTATCTAGAATATTACAACTGTTGCCACAACTAATCTTGACCATCCAAGTCTAATTGGTTTATTTAATGACAATACCAACTACAACACCATATTACTAACCAAGCTTATATTCCAACAAGGATGATCTTGAACATGTAATTTTTTTTATTGATAATCTACCAGAAAAGGTAACTACGGTTGGTAAATAATTATATAGCTATTATGTTCTATCTATTTTTTGTATCGGTGTTTATTATTTTTTTGTTTAGATAGTGTTCGTTGAAAAGATTCAGTCCCATACATAATAATTTTTATTTGAATTTTATATGTGTTTAACTAGACACAGTAAAATCTGATCCGACCTGTAAATTTGATCCAACCCGACAAAATTATATTATTTATATATATATTATGTATGTATTATGAAAAATTAAAAAACCGAGATGTATACAGGAAGTTGATGAAGAACAAAAAAACAAGATATATATTATATATGATATTATGTTATTATATTATCATATTATTATATGATATTATTGTATGATATTATCTTGTCTATATTATATGGAGTGATGTGGTTTGAATTTTTTAAAATCCTACACTCAATTGTAATTCTCTTACATATATTTTTGAGACAAATTCTTTTTTAGCCACTCTCAACACACAAAACTCTTTTTTAGCCACCATATTTCAAAAACTGTTTTGTAGCCACTTTATATAAGGAAATGTCCTTAATGCCCTTATCGAAACCCAAAACGACTGATCACATGCCCTTATCGGTGAATTAAAATCGGCGACAACCCTTCCAGTAACCCTTCATTGGCGATTTTCACATGCCCTAGCTTGCAATTTTCGTTTTCGATTTTTGAATCCTCAGGAGCTCTAACCCTGCATCGTATTTGCCCCAATTTCAGATTTCTCGAGCGTAAGTCAGCGAAAGTCAGCCATAATCCGCGATTTCGAGGAAGAAAGAACAGCGAAGAAGCCCTAACTTCCGATTCCGGCGACGATGGAGGTAAAATTGCCAAAAGGATATCGTTTTAGTGTGTGTTCTACGATTTCGCGACGATTTACCATAAGTTACCATGAATTAGCATGATTTAACATGATTTCTCGATGATTTACACATATCGGTCTTACCGATATCATCATCGATCACACCGATTTACACCATCGGTCTAACCGATTTACCGCTATCAGTCTTACTGATATATATCGGTCCAATCGATTTACTACTATCGGTCTAACCGATTTCTAATAACTATTTGCAATTCTAATATACTGTACCCGAGGCCCAAAAACACTCTGCGCATATCAGTGTGTATAGCAAGATAGGAGTGATCAGGGACATAATTGAAGTGCTTACTCGTGTGCGAGAGCTGCAACCCTTTAAGGAATCGTGCTTTGGATTATTGCAAGGTATTGATCTTTCAGGACTATTCTCTGCAATCTTGCTTCATTCCCTATTAGCAAGGGAGATTGTGGTGGAAAACACAGAGCAGTTGGAGATGTGGTTTGTAATTTGTGGCAAGAGGGTAAGGTTCTCAAAGTATGAGTTTTGTTTGATCACCAGATTAAAGTCTGGTGATATTTCACATCCTAACAGCAACAAAAGCTTGGCCGATCCACATACAATTCATAAGAGGCATTTCAACGGGACGCAGGTGAAAAATGAAGAGCTCTTTTCATGCTTTGTCACGTATAAGGACAATGAATTTTAGCAAGAAGGAGACGGGCTGAAGATGATACTCGTTATGTTTGCATCTTTGGTATTATTAGGAAATGACTATCGTCTTAATGTGCCATCCTTTTTGTGGGAGCTGGTTGAAGATATCCCTCGGTTTAATACTTTTGGATGAGGCAAATATGTATATCATATGACATACCATAACTTGCATGTACGAGATATTGCTTTTGCTTGTAAGGACCGGTCAAAGAAACTAAGATACCATGTCTATGGTTTCCCGTATGTCTTGCTGATAATTTCTTTTAATCTTCCCATATTACAGTTATCCATTCTGAAATATGTATATCATATGACTCTCCCAAGATATGTTTGTTTACAGATTTGGGCATACGAGGCGATTCCTGAATTTGACAACAAGTTTGACGTAAGGCTAGAGGATGTATGAATGCCAAGATGCTTGAATTGACAGTTTTCAAAGAAGAAGGTCAACCTGAAGAATGCATACAAATCAGATATAAGTGTTATTCATTTAAGTGTTGTTTAAGATTATATTAATTAAGATTCATTTATTCTCTGTTGCAATATAGATTGACGTGTTGAAAATATTGGAGGCAATATCTGATAAAAAATAACAAGATTACTGGAGGGGCATAGAAGGATTCAGCTATGCCGCACATAAAGAAGGCGTAGCTCAATCGCTTAAGCGCAACTTGGATTCCCCTCCAGTAACTGCCAAGTGAAAGGCAAAAACTGTCAAGTCAGGTAAGATGGTGAAAAAAGACCCCCTACTATCTGTCAACCCTGTTGATGAGTCTGATGATGAGTCCTCTTTGGGGGATATGCCAACACCGTCCCTGTCACGTCCCCGCACCCGCCCTACCCCCAATGAGCCGAAGGAGAAGGTAAGTAGTTGATTTATAAGTTGTTGAAGTTAATAGTTGATTGATCGGTCTTACCGATTATTACATCCGTCAGACCGATTATTACATCCATCAGACCGATTATCACATCGGTCATGATACTCCCGGAAAAATCCCAAGAGTAATCACCAAAGTTCTGGGGATCGGGTTCGAGAGGTCCGGCTTGAAGAGGATACGGTCGGCTCGGGGGAGGAGTGTGTTGTTGAGAAATGGCGACCACAATGACCTGAAACGGACGAACAAACCCGTCAGAGGGCACCCGGAGGTGTTAGCTCGGGGAAACTGCTCCGATGCTTAAGTCAGCAGGTGAAGAAGGTGGCGGGAGCCCCCTTGCAAGAGGCAGTCGAGCAGGCCTGACCGAGCAAGCAGTACCGAGCAGGTAGTACTGGGCAAGCTTGACCGAGCAAGCACTAACCGGGCAGGCAGAGGAAAGGGAGCCAGAAAAACACATCTAAGGTCTCTAGGATCCAACTTCCCTTGCTTCACATGACAATAGGCAGGACAACTAAAAATTTTCAGATCAGAATAATTAGGAGGATGACCAGACCATACCTCCTTAGGGGTCTTAAACTCAATGGTTGACGCAGGAGACCGATTCACCAAGTAACATACGATAGAAATGGCCTCAACCTAAAAATCCTTGCCTAAACTAGCATTTGAAAGCATGGATCGAGATCTTTCAAGAAGAGTGCGGTTCATCCGCTCGGCAACACCATTTTGCTGCGGTGTACCAGGAACCGTGCGGTGTCTCACAATGCCTTCACGTCTGCAAAAATCATTAAATTCTCCACTACAGAATTTCAATCCATTATCTGTCCGCAGATACTTCAACTTTCTCTTTGTCTGCTTTTCCACCTTAACTTTTCGCTGTTTTAAATTCTCAAATACTTGATGCTTGTGCTTCAGAAAATAAACCCAAGTCTTCCTAGAAAAGTCATCAATAAAGGTTAGCATATACTGCGTTCCACCTTTGGAAGAAACTTAGGAAGGACCCCAAAGATCAGAGTGAACATAATCCAGAATGCTTCTAGTCTTGTGAACTGCAGGATCAAAACTAACTCTTTTCTGCTTCCCAAACACACAATGCTCACAAAACTCCAACTGTCTGGTGCACTGCCCACTTAATAAACCTCGTTTGCTCAACATCGTCATATTCTTCGCACTCATGTGTCCCAAGCGTATGTGCCATAACTTGTCAGATCAGACTCTGACAGGGAAGTAGAAACTGCAGCTGAACCCAAAATAGTGCTACCTTGCAACACATAAAAATTGCCACACTTCTTCCCCTTCATAACTGTAAGCGTACCCAAAGTCACTTTCATAACTCCACCTTCAAAAAACATCTGCATCCTCTCTCATCAAGAGTGCGTACAGAAATCAAATTGTTTCTTAAATCAGGAATGTGCCGAACATTAGATAAAGTCCTCACAACACCATCATGCATGCGAATTCGAACTGTCCCCTTCCCAACAGCTTGACAAACAGCATTATTCCCTATAAGAATTACTCCACCATCGACTGACTCATAAGTGGTGAAATAATCCATATGAGGACACATATGAAAAGAACATCCGGAATCAAGGATCCACTCATCCTTGATACTGGCGTTGTACTGATCAACAACGAGAACTCTACCTTCTGTGGCAATACTGACTTCTGCTGGCAGAGGTGAATTCTGCTTCTTGGCTTCCAAATCAAGCTTATTCTTCAGGTTGTAACAATCTTTCTTGATGTGTCCTTTCATCTTACAATAATTGCAAGTTAATTTGAAACTGCTACTCTTGCCCCTAGACTTGGATCTGGACTTATGTCTGCTACTATCAGAATTTCTATCAGTTGTCCTACCTTTAACAACAAGAGCCTCAGTATGAGAAGTAGAGGTAGAACTCGTAAGCTCTCCATTCATCATCTCTCGAGAGAGAATATGAGCCTTCACATCTTCAAGAGAAATATTCTCCTGACCATACGTGACAGTTTTCCGAAAGTGCTGGAACGATGCAGGAAGAGAACACAACAGAAGTAGAGCTTGATCCTCATTGTCAATCTTCACGTCCAAATTTTTCAGGTCCATAATCAACATATTAAAGGTATGTAGATGCGGTTTAACAGGTGTACCTTCCGACATACGGAGCATATAGAGTTGTTGCTTCAGATGCAATTTGTTCGTCACGCTCTTCGTCATGTAGAGCGATTCCAACTTTAACCAGAGAGCGGCGACTGTCGTCTCCTTCACCACCTTTCGCAAAATCTCATTCGAGAGGCACAACTGGATGGCTGTCAACGCCTTCTCATCCAATTCCTCCCACTGTTCATCAGTCATTGTCTCCGGTTTCTTGGCAACATCAGCTAGGGCTTTGACGATTCTGAACTAGAATCCTGCGCATACGAACCTTCCACAGACCAAAACTGATCTTCCCGTCGAACTTCTCAATGTCAAACTTCGTCGACATTGCAGATTCCACGAACGATCAACAGAACTTAAACCACAGGCTTTGATACCACTTGTTAGGGATTAAGGTTAGTGAAACCCTAATACGGAAATTCCTAGGATCGTTGATCCAGGTGGACGCAACCTGTTCGCCTGTTGGTGAAACCTGTTCGCCTATTGGTGAAACATGTTCGCCTGTTAGTGAAAGATGTTCGCCTATTGGTGAAACCTGTTCGCCTGTTGGTGAAACCTGTTCGTCCTTTTGGAGAGACCGACCTGTTCGCCTTTTGGAGAAACCTGTTCGTCTAGCGGAGAAGCCTGTTCGCCCTTGTGAAACAGCGAACCCGAGAGAACCTGTGGAAAGCAACCTTGAACTAAAATCACGGGACTAAAATTTTAAAGTATAAGTCACCCGAAATTTGTATTACTTTGATTGATTAATTACAAAGAAACAAGGGCTATATTTATAGCCAAAAGAGGAAGACAAAAAATCCCAAACTCCGATGTGGGATATAAGTGTTATGTATTCTCAGCATATGTTGATCCAAGGCGATGGCGCTGACATGGGTGGCGACAGGGTCTGTTGTGGCGCCA
>JAOWBR010191393.1:0-10087 GCA_028571145.1 Dionaea muscipula | reverse complement strand
GCATCGGAGCGGTTTCCCCGAGCTAACACCTCGGGGTGCCCTCTGACGGGTTTGTTCATCTGTTTCAGGCCATCTGAGGTTGCCAAGCACACTCCTCCCCCGAGCCAGCCGGATCCATCTTCTGCCCGGACTTCTCGAACCCGGTTCTCTTCGGGACTTTGGTGATTACTCTCGGGGTTTTTTCCGGGAGTATCAAAAGCGATGGAATTTGGATGTTTTCATCCATTTTCATTGTTTTTCATCGATTTCCATCACTATAATCAAGTGTTTACGTTGATTACACATGAAAGCGTATGAATTAGCCTTTTTCATTCATTTTAATTTTTTTCCATCAATTTCCTTGATTATAATAATGTTTCACATTGATTTCACATGAAAATAAAGCAATTAACATGTTTTAATCCATTTTTATTGTTTTCTATCTTTTTTCATGATTATACTAGAGTTTTACGTTGATTTCTCTTAGAAACGATGGAATTAGCTTGTTTTTATTCATTTTTATTGTTTTCCATCATTTTCATTGTTTTCCATCAATTTCATATGGAAACGAAGGAATTCGCTTGTTTTCTCCCATTTTCATTGTGTCCAGCGATTTTCAAGATTATACTATAGTTGTAGATAGATTTCAAATGGAAACGAAGAAATATCTTATTTTCATCAATTTTTCTTATTTTCCATCGATTTCCATGATTACACTCAAGAATCACATTGAATTCACAGGGAATGGAAGGAATTAGGTTGTTTTCATTAATTTTCATTGTTTTCTATCAATTTTCATTATTATACTAAAGTTTCACATTGATTTCTCTTGGAAATGAAGGAATTAGCTTGTTTTCATCCACTTTCATTATTTTCCATCAATTTCCATTATTATAATTATGTTTTACATTGATTTCAGATGGAAACGAAGGAATTATCTTGTTTTCATCAATTTCCATTTCTTTCCATTGATTTCCATGATCATAATCAAGTTTTACAATAATTTCACATGGAAACGAAGGAATTAGCTTGTTTTCATCCTCTTTCATTGTTTTCCATCGATTTCCATGATTATACTCAAGATTTATATTGAATTCACAAGGAATGGAAGGAATTAGCATGTTTTCATCCATTTTCATTGTTTCTATCAATTTTCAAGATTATACTAAAGTTTCACATTGATTTCACTTCTAAACAAAGGAATTCGCTTATTTTCATCCACTTTCATTGTTTTCCATCAATTTCCATTACTATACTCAAGTTTTACAATGATTTCACATGGAAATGAAGGAATTCCTTTGTTTTCATCCATTTTCATCGTTTTCCATAATCATACTCAGGTTTTACAATGATTTCACATGGAAACAGTAAATTTGGATGTTTTCATCAATTTACATAGTTTTCCATCAATTTCAATAGTTATAATAAAATTTTTACATTCATTTCACATGGAAATGTAGAAATTAGCTTGTATTCATCCATTTTCATTGTTTTCATTCGATTTCCATGATTATACTATAGTTATACATTGATTTCACATGGAAATGAAGGAATTAGCATGTATTAATCGATTTTCACTGTATTCCATCAATTTTCATAATTATATTCAACTTTTCGTTGATTTCACATGGAAACGATGGAATTAGCCATTTTCAATGTTCGCCATCAATTTCCTTGATTACAATCAAGTTTTACATTGATTTCACATGAAAATGAAGAAATTAGCTTATTTTCATCTTTTTACATTGTTTTTCCTTAATTTCCTTGATTATACTCAGGTTTTACATTGAATACATATAGAAACAAATGAATTAGTTAGTTTTCATCCATTTTCATTGTTTTGTATCAATTAGCATGATTATATTGATGTTTTACATTGACTTCACTTGGAAACGAAGGAATTAGCTTGTTTTCATCCATTTTCTTTGTTTTTCATCTATTTTCATTAGTATACTCAAGTTTTACATTAATTTCACATGGAAGCGATGGAATTAGCTTGTTTCCATCAATTTTCGTGAGTATACAATTGTGTCAAATTGATTTCTCGTAAAAACGAAGGAAGTAGCTTGTTTTCATCCATTTTTATTGTTTACCATCTGTTTCCCTGATTATAATCAGGTTTTACATTGATTTCACATTGAAAAAAAGGAATTAGATAATTTTCATCCATTTTTATGGTTTTCGATCAATTTTTATGATTATACTAAAGTTTAACATTGATTTCACATGGAATCGAATGAATTAGCTTGTTTTCAACCACTTTTAGTGTTTTTCATCAATTTCCATGATTATAATCATGTTTCACATTGATTTCATATAGAAACAATGGAATTAGCTTAATTTCATCCATTTTCATTATTTTCCATTGATTTCCATGATTATAGTCAAGATTTAGATTGATTTCACTTGGAATGGAAGGAATTGGTTTGTATTCATCCATTTTCATTGTGTTCTATCAATTTCCATGATTATACTAAATTTTTACAATGATTTCATTTCGAAACGAAGGAATTAGCTTTTTTATTCCATTTTCCATGTTTTTCAACTATTTTCACATGAGTATACTCAAGTTTTACATTGATTTCACATGAAAATGATGGAATTATCTTACTTTTATCCATTTTCATTGTTTTCCATCGATTTTCATTAGTATACTGATCTTTTACATTGATTTCACCTGGAAACGGAAGAATTAACTTATTTTCATTCATTTTCATTACTTTCCTTCGGTTTCCACAATTAAAATCAGGTTTTATATTGATTTCACTAGGAATGGAAGGAATTAGATTGTTTTCATCCATTTTCATTGTTTTCATTCATTTTCATTACTATACTAAAATTTTATATTGAGTTCACATGGAAACGAATGAATTAGCTTGTTTTCATCCATTTCCAGTGTTTTCCACCAATTTTCATGATTAAAGTCAAGTTTTACATTGATTTTATATGGAAACGAAGGAATTTGCCTGTTTTTATACATTTTCATTGTTTTCCATTGATTTCCATGATTATAATAAAGTCTTACATTGATATCATATGGAAACGAAGAAATTAACTTATTTTCATCCAATTTCATTGTTTTGCATCAATTTCCAAGATTATATTCAACTTTTACGTTGATTTCACATGGAAACGAAGGAATTTGGATGTTTTCATCCATTTCCGTTGTTTTCTATCGATTTTCATGATTGTAATCAAGTGTTTATTTTGATTTCAGAAGGAAACGAAGGAACTAACCTTTTTCATCCATTTTCATCTTTTGCCTTCAATTTCCTTGATTACAATCAAGTTTTACATTGATTTCACAAGGATACTATGTAATTAGCTTGTTTTCATCCATTTTCATTATTTTTCATTAATTTCCATGAATATACTCAAATTTTACATTAATTTCATATGGAAACGAAAGAATTAGCTGGTTTTCATCCATTTTCAGTGTTTTTTTTTTATCAATTTCTACGATTATACTGTAGTTTTATGTTGGTTTCGCTTTGAAACAAAGGAATTGGCTTGTTATCGTCCATTTTCATTGTCTTTCAACTATTTTCATGAGTATACTCAAATTTTACATTTATTTCACATGAAAAAATTGAAATTTGCATGTTTTCGTCCATTTCACCGTTTTCCATCGATTTTCATGAGTATATAAAGTTCTAAAGAGATTTCACATGGAAACGAAGGAATTAGCATGTTTTCGCCTAATTTCATTGTTTTCCATCGGTTTCCATGAATATGATCACAGTTTACATTGATTTCACATGGAAGCAATTGAATTAGCTTGTCTTGATCCTTTTTCATTACTTTCCATTGATTTTCATGATTATAATAAAGTTTTGCATTGATTTCACTTGGAAACGAAGGAATTGCCTTATTTTAGCCAATTTTCATTGTTTTTCCATCGATTTTCATCATTATAGTCAAGTTTTACACTAATTTAAGACGGAAACGATAGAATTAGCCTCTTTTCATCTACTTTTATTATTTTCCATCAATTTCCATGATTATACAATAGATTTAAATTGATTTCACATGGAAACGAAGGAATTACCTTATTTTCATCCATGATTATAATTATGTTTCAAATTGATTTCATATGAAAATGAAGGAATTTGGATATTTTCATCAATTTACATTGTGTTCCATCGATTTCAATGATTATAATCAACTTTTTACATCCATTTCACATGGAAATGAAGGAATTAGCTTGCTTCCATCCATTTTCATAGTTTTTCATCGACTTCCATGATTATAATAAGGTTTGACAAAGATTTCACATGGAAATGAAGAAATTAGCTTATTTTCATCCATTTTCATTATTTTCCATCGATTTCTATGATTATACAATAGTTTTATATGGATTTCACATGAAAATGAAGGAATTAGCTTGTATTGATAAATTTTCATTGTTTTCCATCGATTTCCATGATTATACTCAACTTCTACATTGATTTCACATGGAAGCGATGGAATTTGGATGTTTTCACCCATTTTCATTGTTTTCCATCGATTTCCATCACTATAATCAAGTGTTTACGTTGATTACACTTGAGAGCGTTGGAATTAGCCTTTTCCATCCATTTTAAATGTTTTCCATTAATTTCCATGAATATAATAAATTTTTACATTGATTTCACATGAAAATGAAGGAATTAACTTGTTTTAATCCATTTTCATTGTTTTCTACCTATTTTCCTGATTATATTAGAGTTTTACGTTGATTTCTCTTGGAAACGAAGGAATTAGATTGTTTTCATTTATTTTCATTGGTTACCATCAATTTCAATGATAATAATCAAGTTTTACATTGATTTTATATGAAAACGAAGGAATTAGCTTGTTTTCATCAATTTTCATTGTATCCATTGATTTTCAAGATTATACTATAGTTTTAGGTTAATTTCAAATGGAAACGAAGGAATTGCTTGTTTTCATCTATTTTTATTATTTTCCATTGATTTCCGTGATTATACTCAATATTCACATTGAATTCACAGGGAATGGAAGGAATTAGCTTATTTTTGTCCATTTTCATTATTTTCTATCTATTTTCATGATTATACTAATGTTTCACATTGATTTCATATGGAAACGAAGGAATTAACTTGTTTTCATCAACTTTCATTGTTTTCCATCAATTTCATTATTACAATCAAGTTTTACAATGATTTCGTATGGAAACGAAGGAATTAGTTGGTTTTCATCAATTTCCATTGTTTTCCATCGATTTCCATGATCATAATCAAGTGTTACATTGGTTTCACTTGGAAATGAAGGAATTAACTTGTTTTCATCCACTTTGATTATTTTTCATCGATTTCCATGATTATACTCAAGATTTACATTGAATTCACAGGGAATGGAAGGAACTAGCTTTTTCATCCATTTTCATTGTTTTCTATCACTTTTCCTAATTGTACTAAAGTTTCACATTGATTTTACTTGGAAACGAACGAATTAGCTTGTTTTCATCCACTTTCATTATTTTCCATCAATTTCCATAACTATACTCAAGTTTTGTAATGATTTCACATGGAAGTGAAGGAATTACTTTTTTTTCATCCATTTTCATCGTATTCCATCTATTTCCATAATCATACTCAAGTTTTACAATGATTTCACATAGAATCGAAGAAATTTCGATGTGTTTCATCTATTTGCATTGTTTTCCATCAATTTCAATGATTATAATCAAATTTTTACATTCATTTCACATGGAAATGAAGAAATTAGCTTGTTTTTATCCATTTTCATTGTTTTCAATCGATTTCCATGATTATACTATAGTTATACATTGATTTCACATGGAAATAAAGGAATTAGCTTGTATTGATCTATTTTCACTTTTCTTTTCGGTAAGTAAGTAGTATATATAAATAACGAAAACAGGAACTTGGTACAGACAACCAACCCTGAACCTCCAAAAACCAAGACGTACCCAATCCTCCAGGGCCAAAACCCAAAAACTGGAATGACCCGCCCGCAATATGGCCCATCAAGGGCCCCAGCACAGCCCGTTGGGAAGGCTCAAAAGCAATCCAATGAAATCAGACAAATCACAGAAACAACAGGACATCAAGGCATCCAACCTGCTCTACCAAAGCACACAAACTACCTCAGTAAAACCACAAAGGTAGGTAACCAAAATAAGCAACAGGGGAAGGGAAGAAGGCTATGACCGCCCGCGACCATAAGCACCCCCACGGCCTCGATGACCACCTCACCCTCGTCCACGGTGCTTGCCCTTGCCTTCACCTACCCTCTCCCCACTCGTCGCCCAGGAAGTTTTCACTCTTTTCCATCAATTTCCATGATTATATTTAACTTTTACATAGATTTCACATGGAAAAGATGGAATTAGCCATTTTCCATCCATTTTCTTTGTTTGCCATCAATTTCCTTGATTAAATTCTACTTTTGCATTGATTTCACATGAAAACGATGGAATTAGCTTGTTTTCATCCATTTTCATTATTTTTCATTAATTTCCATGATTATACTCAAGTTTTACATTAATTACATATGGAAAAAAAAAATTAGCTGATTTTCATCCATTTTAATTGTTTTTTTTTTTATCAATTTCCATGATTATGCTGAAGTTTTACATTGATTTCACTTTGAAACGAAGGAATTGGCTTGTTATCATCCATTTTCATTGTCTTTCAACTATTTTCATGAGTTTACTCAAATTTTACATTTATTTCACATGAAAATGATGGAATTTCCATGTTTTCGTCCATGTGACCGTTTTCCATCGATTTTCATGAGTATATGAAGTTTTAAATAGATTTCACTTGAAAACGAAGGAATTAGCTTGTTTTCGTCCTATTTCATTGTTTTCCATCGGTTTCCCTGGATATGATCAAAATTTAAATTGATTTCACATTGAAACAAATGAATTAGCTTGCCTTCATCCATTTTTGTTGTTTTCCACTGATTTCCATGATTATAATGAAGTTTTACATTTATTTCACTTGGAAACGAAGGAATTAACTTGTTTTCATCGATTTTCATTGTTTTCCATAGATTTTCCTCATTATAATCTAGTTTTACACTAATTTAAGATGGAAACGAAGGAATTTGCATATTTTCATCTATTTTTATTGTTTTTCATCAATTTCCATGATTATACAATAGTCTTAAATTGATTTCACATGGAAACAAAGGAATTACCTTATTTTCATCCATGATTATAATCATGTTTTGCATTGATTTCACATGAAAATGAAGGAATTTGGATGTTTTCTTCAATTTACAATGTACTCCATCGATTTCCATGATTATAATCAACTTTTTACATCCATTACACATGGAAACGAAGGAATTAGCTTGTTTCTAGGAATTAGGTTGTTTCTATGCATTTTCATAGTTTTTCATGGATTTCCATGATTATAATCATGTTTTACATTAATTTCACACGGAAATGAAGAAATTAGCTTATTTTCATCCATTTTCATTATTTTCCATCGATTTCTATGATTATACTATAGTTTTACATGGATTTCACATGAAAATGAAGGAATTAGCTTGTAATGATACATTTTCATTGTTTTCCAACGATTTCCATGATTATACTCAACTTCTACATTGATTTCACATGGAAACGATGGAATTTGGATGTTTTTATCCATTTTCATTTTTTTCCAACGATTACCATCACTATGATCAAGTGTTTATGCTGATTACACATGAAGACGTTGGAATTAGCCGTTTCCATCCATTTTAGATGTTTTCCATCAATTTTCATGATTATAATAAAGTTTTACATTGATTTCACATGAAAACGAAGGAATTAAGATTTTTTAATCAATTTTTATTATTTTCTATCTATTTTCATGATTATATTAGAGTTTTATGTTGATTTCTCTTGGAAACGAATGAATTAGCTTCTTTTCATTTATTTTCATTGTTCACCATCAATTTCTATGATTATAATCAAGTTTTACATTGATTTCATATGAAAACGAAGGAATTTGCTTGTTTTCATCAATTTTCATTGTGTCCATTGATTTTGATGATTATACTACAGTTTTAGATTGATTTCAATTGGAAATGAAGGAATAGCATTTTTTCATCCATTTTTATTATTTTTCATCGATTTCCATGATTACACTCAAGATTCACATTGAATTCTCAGGGAATGGATGGAATTTGCTTGTTTTCATCCATTTTCATTGTTTTCTATCTATTTTCATGATTATACTAAAGTTTCACATTGATTTCCCAAGGAAACGAAAGAATTAACTTGTTTTCATCCACTTTTATTATTTTCCATTAATTTCCATTACTATAATCAAGTTTTACAGTGATTTCATATGGAAACTGCAGCATTAATTGGGTCCGAGATCCAATTGGGGCGCCCATCTGGCCTGACCAAACATGTTATATTGTTTTGGGTTAAGCCCATCAATTAGGAAAAGATAAAGTTGATTCAAATAATGGATATTATTTGAATATCAGCTTTCCTGATTTTATTCCCTAAGATATCTTGATTTGATACATATCAAATATTCTACTCTTGACTTTTGGAATATTTGACAGGTGATTATTTTTCTCTATATAATTATTTGTCTACCTCCTGGTTGGAGACGTGAATTGCATATTTAGTTGCACCACAAAATCAGAGGGAACGGTCATCTTTCGCCTCCGTTCCGGCAAAGGTGGTTCTCGGATTATGGAAATCCGTCCTACACTCCAGTAGCCTAGGATTCCCGCGGAGAGAGACAGAAAACTTTCGAACGTTCGAACTCACACCGTTTGGCGTGTGCGTGGTCTAGTTACGGTTCAAATTCATCCGACATGCTTCCGCGTTATTAGCCGAAAATCCAGGTATTTCTATATTTGCATTTTCGTCTACATTTTCCAACAGTGGTATCAGAGCCATTGTTTTCTAGAACCGTTGCATGCGGATGTGTTGTTTTCTTTATGCATGCGGTTTTTTTTCTTCGACAAATCCAGCATGTTAAATAATTAAAATTGATATGTTATGATGGATTTAAAACACAAAAAAAACAAAACCGAGAGATGTGCATCAAATTTTCTAGAAATTTTCCATGTACCAGAAAATCATAGCATGTATAAAAAAAACAATTGCTGGAAATTTTTTCCTCTAAGAACCAGAGCATGAAAATCATGGAATTCAATTGGCACCGCCAAACCCATCGCGAAGACGACGATTAAACAAAATAAATTTCTGCTATTTTTTCCACAGGCATAGAGGAAAGGAAAAACAGAGAAATTTTGTTTAATTTTTTGGGCCTCAGTTTAATCATCATCGGCCGGTATACCTCACCGCCGACGATACCTGCCGGAGCGCGGCGGCACAGCCCGGAGGCTGTAGTTGGCCACCAGCGTCGGCAGCCTTGGGCAGACGAGGGGTAGGAGAAGCCTCGTGGCTTCGGGTGGGCGATTCGCGGTGACGGTGGTGGAAAATCGTAAGCCCAGAGAGGCGGTGATAGGGCCGAGGACCGCAGCCACCGAAGGAGCGCCGGAGAGGACGAGCCGAATCGCCTCGAGCCTCTAGCTCTTCATCGGCAGTCGGTAAGCGGCGAGGTCTAGCATAGTCGACGGTGGCGGTGCGCCGTCGAACGGCGACAAGGAGGCCGAATCCGCGGCGGCCAAGCCACGCGGTCGTCGTGCCTCGCCGAGGGGCGGTGGTGGTGACTGCGGGCGGTGGCCCACCAGATCGAAGGAGCTCATGGGGTCGGCGGCTCCATGGGTGAGGTACCTAAGATCTGGAATATAAACAGGAACGAAGGAGATAAAAAAGATCAGATCCAGATCCCTCTTTGGGATAATATATATATATATATCGGTGGGGTTAAAGGAACAAAATTTGTGACAAATCTGGTGACAACACACTACAGCCATCTGATCAAAACCAAATCAAGGTTCTATTGTTTATTTTCTTTTCCTTTCTTTTCTTTTTTTAGATTTTCTTAGATTTTTTAAAGATTTTCTTAGATTTTATTTTCTTTGATTATTCTTTGGCCATTGATCATGTGAATGATCGGATGGCTGTGGTGTGTTGTCAGCAGATTTGTCACCAAATTTGTCCCATTAACCTGCCCGTATATATATATATTATTTTGTTTTATTTTATATATTAGTT
>JAOWBR010191382.1:0-10088 GCA_028571145.1 Dionaea muscipula | reverse complement strand
CTATATACACAATTCAAAATCTTTCTTCTATATATTATAGATATACACATTTCCATATATTGCTGCAGGATACACTCAAGTCAAGTCCTCCAGAAAATAAAGTGATGAAGAAGGCATCACTCGTTGGAGTCTCAACCACGACCTTGTTCTACGTTCTATGCGGCTGCATTGGCTATGCCGCTTTTGGTAACGATTCTCCAGGCAATTTTCTCACCGGATTTGGCTTCTACGAACCATTTTGGCTCATTGATTTTGCCAATATTTGCATCGTCATTCACCTTATCGGCGCCTATCAGGTACGTACAAAATATGATCTGTACAGAAATGGATGTCCTGTTTGGAATAATAATAGTGGACTTTTATGTGTCATTGGATTTGGAAGAGATTGATCACTGTTGGTAGTGGGTGAATAGTGAGACAGTGTAATGTTTATCAGAAGGGGAGTGATGATCTGTATATTATATATAATTCAAAACTATATATATATATATATGATGCATCTTATGATATATCTTATATAATTGCAGGTTTTCTGCCAACCAATTTTTGCGTTTGTGGAGGGCTGGTGCCGGAAGAGGTGGCCGGAGAACAAGTTCATCACCGGGGAACACCCGGTGGCGATTCGTCTTTGCGGGAGGACTGCTCATTACAACTTAAACTCGTTCCGGCTCGTTTGGAGAACAGCCTACGTGGTAATGACCGCGGTGGTGGCGATGATCTTCCCCTTCTTCAACGACTTCTTGGGGCTCATCGGCGCAGCGTCGTTCTGGCCGTTGACCGTCTACTTCCCCATCGAGATGCACATCGCGCAGACCAAAGCGAGCAAGTATTCTTTGAGGTGGACGTGGCTGAAGACGTTGAGCTATGCTTGCTTGCTTGTATCGCTCATTGCCGCCGCAGGCTCCATTCAAGGTCTAGCTGCTGCCCTCAACTCATATAGACCTTTTCAGAGCAAATCCTAGCTACCTATACCTAGCTTCATCAAATTATTAATTAATTAATGCTAGTTATAATGCATGCATGTATTCAATAGCTAGGTGTATTGTAATTGTATTGAGATACATACCTTAATTGTGCAACTGTACGATCGATGCATGGCTGATTTAATTTGCTTTGTTGTGATTATAGAAATCAACAAGCTAAGGTCATGGCATTGACAGCGAACTCCAATTTAAAGAGTAAAAAAGTCTTTAACTTATCACTCTGTTATCACTGCAAGAAAACTGTTTTTTTTTTCTATCGACCGGGCTACTTTGTTAATAATTTATCGGTAAACACGTATTTTGTGTTCGACAATTTATCTGTATATTTTGTGTCGGTAATTTATCTGTAAATTTTATCGGTATGTTTTTATCGAAAATTAGCAAGAGAATGCTATTTTTGTCGATAATTACGAATCAAATGCAACATCATTGATAATCCGTCTGTATTTAACGACAAAATAGTAACATCGTCGGTAATCCGTTGACATTTAGTGACAAAAAATCTCGTCGATAAAATTTCGTAGATAAATAGCATTTTTCTTATATTGTATATTTTCTTTAACATCTTGGCGTCAAGTGCTTGTCGGGTCTTTCTTTCGCTCGTTTTGACAAGTCTTATCCCACCAGAGTGCTATATTTTTCAACTGTCTTTATGTGATTAAAATAACTTAAAATATAATTTTAGATAATATTATAAATCTCATAACTACTAATATATAACTAAAATAATAAAAAAAATAACATTTTAAAAGTGATTGTCGAACAAGTTAGAAATTGTAGAATACAATTTTTAAAGTTGAGAATGATATTAAAAAAAAATTACCGATGTTTTGGAAATATTTAAAAAAATAGGAATATCATTTATTTTTTAAATAGTTATGGACGTATTTAAAAGTTTAAAAAAAGTGGTGTATTTAGGGGTATAGATTAAATGATACAATTCGAGCTCGGTTCGTGATTCGATTTAAAAAAACTCATTTTTTTTATAATTATATATTATTAAATAGTATTATTCAAGTACATAAAATTTTATCAAAATATTATAAAAAAAAAAAAAAATTGTATTAAAATCTGCTTGTCGAGCCTTTCAAACCGAGATACAATTTTATTTTTATGAGCTCGTCGAGCTCGAGTTCTAACTTCTCATAATTAAATAAGATTATCTCTCGGCTCCGTTTGACTCGTTTACATCCTAAGGTGTGCTGTGTGTTAAACACGAACGGCGAGTAGTCGATGAGAACCTCCGCGGTTCCGCCTCTTCCTTTCCACTTCCCCTTTCTCCTTTGCAGTTAGTTCCCTTCCGCCTCCCCCCTTCATGGTTTCTTTTCATGCTTTTAGTTTCCATGTACTCCACAAGAATCTGCCGTCGTCGTCGTCGTCATCACCCACCCTCATCTCCCTCTTCGCAGTCAGATCTCTCTGCCACCGTGCGGTCGCTTCCACCTTGCCTGCCCCATCGGAATCCCCAACCCAATCTCTTGTCAGGAAAGTATGTTCCAGCGTCTTGCGCTCTCTCTACGAACAAGCCCGCCCTCCATCATCCTCTCCGAAGCTTGATTTTGCCCGGTTGGCCGGCGTAGAGATAGAGTCCCTTACTCATGATGAAGCCATCACGGTCGTCGCCTCCCTTGCCCACGAAGCGGGCTCCATGGCTGCTCTCAGCTTCCTCAATTGGGCAACTGGGTCCTCGAAGTTTCGTCATTTCATGCGGCTTTACATTGTCTCGGCCTCGTCTTTGATTGCCAATGGCAACTTGGAGAGAGCCCATCAAGTAATGCAGTCCATGGTCAGGAATTTCGCTGAGATTGGGCGGCTAAAAGAGGCTGTTAGTATGGTGATTGAGATGCAGAATCAAGGGTTTTCTCCCTCTACGAACTTGTTGAACTGCATTCTAAGGACAGCTTGTGAAATCGGCTCGGTGGAATACGCAGAACACGTGTTTGAGGAAATGTCTCAGAGAGGCGTGCCTCCCGATTCCCGCAGTTTTAAGTCCATGGTTATCGGTTACTGTAGAGTGGGATTGGTTTCTGAGGCTGATAAATGGATGAGCAGAATGGTTGAACGACGGTTCCTCGTCGATCACCCAACCTGTACTTTGGTGATCAGCAAATTCTGTGAGAAGGGTTCAGTCAGTAGGGCTCTCTGGTTCTTGTATAGGATGATGGAGATGGGTTTTCAACCGAATATCATCAACTTCACGTCATTGGTTCATGGCCTGTGCAAAAGGGGTAGCATTAACCAAGCATTTGAGATGTTGGAGGAAATGGTCAGGAGAGGTTGGAAGCCCAATGTGTATACACATACCGCCATGATTGATGGATTGTGTAAGAAAGGATGGACCGAGAAGGCGTTTAGGCTGTTTCTTAAGCTCGTTCGGAGCGACAATTACAAACCAAATGTATGGACCTACACTTGCATGATCGCTGGCTACTGCAAAGAGGACAAACTAAATCGGGCAGAGATGTTATTAAGCAGGATGAAAGAACAGGGTTTGATCCCCAATGTTCACACATATACTGCTCTCATTGATGGGCATACTAAAGCCGGATGCTTTGCAAGAGCATATGAATTAATGGATGTGATGAATATGATGATCACCCAACAAGGCCTTAATATGATCTTCTGTGCAGCAGCATATAATTCGATCGTCGATGGTCTGCTAAAAAGAGGTAGAGTCAAGGAGGGCTATAAGCTGCTTAGGGAGGGAATAGGACGAGGACTGCAACCCGATAAAGTCACCTATACTATCTTGATCTCCGCTTCCTGCAAACAGGGCGAGGGTGATATTGGTTTGGTTTATTTTTGTAAGATGATTAAGCTTGGAGTCCAGGCTGATATTCGTTCATATAACACGCTGATCGCTGCCTTTTGTAAGCGAAAAGAAATGAAAGAGAGTGAAAGATTGTTTGAGGAAACTCTGAGCCTCGGCCTCGCACCCACCAAGGAGACTTACACTTCCATGATATGTGGTTACTGCAGGGACAGAGATGTTAACTCGGCGTTTAGGTTTTTTCGTAGGATGATGAGCGATGATCGTCGTCGTGGGTGTGAGCCGGATAGTATCGCTTTCGGTGCCTTGATAAGTGGGCTATGCAAGGACTCGAAGTTGGAAGAGGCTCACCAACTATACGACACGATGATTGATAAAGGACTCTCCCCTTGTGAAGTGACTCGGCTTACTTTAGCTTATGAGTATTGCAAAAGAGGGGACTCTGCAGCTGCCGTGATTGCTCTGGAGCGGCTGGAGGACAGAAAACTCTGGATTCGGACCGTCAACACATTGGTCAGGAAGCTTTGTAGTGAAGGGAAAGTAGGCATTGCCTTCCTCTTCTTTAACAAGTTATTGGATAAGGACCCGAATGCAAATCGTGTAACCTTGGCTGCATTTTTGACAGCGTGTTATGAAAACAACAAGTATGCACTTGCATCTTCTCTGTCTGAAAGAATTCACAACAAGGGAAAGGGATCTGTTACAAGCCAAGCCTGACTTAGTTTGTTGCCACAACAATCTGGCATTGTGAGTGAGCTTGATTGATTGCACAGGGTTTGCTATCTTTGTCATCATCCCTGGAAAGACCCTGTCTCATCAAAAGCACCGTGCTCTGCTCGGTCCTTTCATCCGATTCCTGGCCGTGTGGTTTGATGGGGCATTACGGCAATGGCGATTCTTCTGTGATTGATTAAAGAAAGGGCATGGAAGCTTGGGCTTGAAAACTCCGGTCTGCTACCCCGGTCCGGGAGGTAGATAAAAAGAAAGTTTCCGTTGCTTTCTTTAAGTTACTTGATAGGTAGCTCATTTTCGCTTGTGATGTTGAGGTTGATGATTTTGCCTTTCGGTGTTTTGGTTATAGCATCTTCTAACAACTTGGTGGTTTTGCTTTCTTGTGCTTCGTAGGGCGGTTCTGTGCTGTTGCTAATCATACAATTCAATTGGAAGGTACCTGAAATTGAATCATGCCAAGTGTCACCGTTCGGCTCCTCTGAACAGATCGTGCGGCAGATCTAGATTAGGATCTCAACCTTAATTCGCATTCTCTACTCGAAAGAATGATCGTTTGTTCGGGCAAAAGACTTTCTCATCAAACAATACGACTCTCGAGTATCCTATATCTCCTGTAATCAATCTTATCTATACGCACATCGACTGGTTTCGTCCTATCTTGGACTCATTAGGAAAACGACCTACAAATTCGACACTTTAGTTGAAATCCTAGCGTCGATCTATCACTCAATCCGTTCAGAAAAACCGAACCTTGACAGATGACATCAAAGCGAGGTTCTAGTGCGAACACTCGTTGCCTTCGTCGAGCGCTTGATCCGCAAGAGGTGAGGTGAGGTCCTAACGGATGATAAGGTGAGATAGATTGGTGAATTGTTCTTTTATCGGATCAGATTCAAAATCAAACATGGGTCAATGGGGTTCATTTTTCCCTCTCCAGGAAAAGGTCGAGGATCAATAATTTCTTGAAGAAGCTGCTGAGTGAGGTTTCCTGCTACCTGTTACAAGCCATGATATCTCCACCAACAAGGTGCCATAGATATCATTTGATGAGTTGAAATATTCAGGGCGCAAGTTTGTTTAAATTGCCTAAGACAGACCCAAGGCAATGTACTTTAATAGGCAATTCAGGAAAAGGACAAGCAACAGGCTAAAAATTCTTCAATAGGAGCTGCAAATCGATGAACAATTCCCCGCTGAAACAGCTGCTAACTACTAGTGACGGTCGTTGATATCGACAGGAAAACCGATTAGTAGTACTACAAGATATAAGCTTAAAGCTCTGCTTCCACTGGGCGTGCAACCATTGCAGTGAGAAGAGAGTTCGCCAGCAGGCACAGCACAGCCCAGCCCAGCCAAGGCGGTGATCACACACGGATGGATACCGGGTCTCCACCACCAGTCCTGGAATTACAGCCCAGAAGCATTATATCATCATGTTCCCGCAACACCACCACCATTCTCGTATCTTGAAAAAGGCGATGCCCTATTCATGGAGGGAAGACTAGAGAATGCAAACCACTATCCATATCTGGGTACAAAATTTTCCGACTACTAAGCTTCGAATTTGTTAACTCCATTCCATACTTTGTTCTTCAGTAAGTAGCAAACACATGCAGCCTTACAAAACCATGTAAAATTAACAATCAAGGCGGGGATAAGACAGAAACATCTGAATGCTGGAATCCTGGCAGCAGCTGTATAGAAACTGAACAGGTGATTTTACCTCAAAATCCCTAGGATTTAGTTTCGCTAATGACAAAGGCTTGAATAAGACTCTGTGCTGCATGAGTTTGCTCTGGCATTCCTGAGATAATGATGACGGTTTCAGCTGCACCTGGTTTTGGATCAGTTATGGTAATTTTTGCTTCAGAGATCTGCAGAGAAAAACTAAATGATGAGGAGAAATCTGACTGTAAAGGAAAAAATAAATGACCCCTCTTCATCAATGTACAGGCCCAGAGAAAGGTAACAAATGACCTCTCCATCCCAAAACCAAAAAAATAAAGAAACAGAGAAAAAAAAAAAAAATCATCTGATCATTTTCACCAAAGAATATTCTATCTGAATAAAAAATGTTTAGTGAAAGGTTCATTGTAGTGTCACAGAAGTGTTTTAAAAGGTGCACCTCAATTCTTCGGGCGTCTCAGTAGCATCATCAACTGCATACACCATTTTCGTTCATTTTTCACTAAGCTCTATTCTTATCGAGCTTTTTTCTCTTTTCCACGTTTTGCTTCTTCATCCTTTTGCTTTCTCTCTTTAATATGATTTTTGATCGGATGAAGAATCAGAATATAGTTTTTTTATCGAGATTTTTTGAACAAGAATCCAGCTTTTCTGTACATGGCGGATGAATTTTACGTTTTTATATGAATCATAACATAATTGTACCTGACGAATTTGCCTCAAGCATCCGCCACCCTCTCCATAGATCGAAGGAACAACCGAACTAGGAACTACGACTTCCACAGTGGTGTTTGTGATAATGGCTGGTTGGCTTCCCCTACACCAATAAGAGGGTCACTCAAACCAATATTATGGCAAAAAGCATTTCAAGCACCAAGAACTTCATAGAGACTCGAGGAGGAATCTAGAAAAGTTGACTAAGAATACCAAAATTGACTTACCCTGCAAATCCTGCAGTTCTTCTCTGTGATCCTCCAGTATAATCCAGTGGGCCCACAGGCCCCACAGGCCCACCTTCCACCATAGCCTGTGTATCAATTGCACAAGCAAAGTCAAATTACCGAAGCACTGAAGAACTTTGTTAGTTCAGTTGACACACTTGCAGTTCTGCCTATATTCTGCTGCGGCAGTTCAATCTCAAATGACACCAGAAGTGAACTGACAGTGAATTAGTTCCAGAAATCTGGTACCTGTGGACCCCAAGGCCTTTCAGGAATCCGAGGGAAGCCTGGTCTATGGATATCGTGCATAAATGGAGAGAGATCATCATTTGTGTGAAAACCTCCGAGTGGAGGCGGGCCACCGACAGAATCAAACTGATGAAACGGTGGGCCAAAGTCGCGAAACACACGTGGAGGAGAAAATTCACGCCTTCCCCCAAAAGCAGGAAGTCGAGCTGCTAAATCTGGGAAGGCAGGATCCAAAGGAAGGTTCAAAGACGGAAACATGTCACGGAAGAAATGATGTCGTAATCTTGTGGTGATCTGCAGAACAGCTTCCTGAACAATTTCAAGTTCTCCATTTACCTGAAAAGGTAAGCACAATGATAAAATCTGAAGCACATGGGAATTATGATAAGCTGAAGATATCATATGCTCAAACGCAGGCTCACAAGCAAGATAGAGACATGCTAGAAAATTTTCACCACCAAAACCCAAGTTCCATGAAAATTTGAACGAGGGCAATGATGTTAAGCAACTTAAACACATAAACGGAAGAAACAGTTGAAAACTAGGAACACCAAATGTGCATAAAATATTATCCAACAACAGAATGGGAAAATTACCTGAACTACTTCTTCATTGTCAGCTACACACTTTGGTATCTGATCCTTTGAGAGGATACGAATGTACGCGCCAGTGACCTTCCTCATCTCAGCAATGACGGCACCACCTTTGCCAAGGAGACAACCAATTTGATTGGAAGAGACAAGAAACCTGGCAACTACACCCTTATCATTGATATCAGATATTGCCCTTGCGATCCGGGTCTGAACAAGAAGAACTGCTTCTTGTAAAGGGGAGATCCTCTCGTCGGGATGCTGCATCATTAAATCATAGTCAACACTGTTGTTTTTTTTAGCTGCTCTTTAAAGCTGGCAAATGGCATAGTGTTAACATGAAGTTCACTGGTAAGCAACAGTTAGAAAGCAAGCCAAACCCTACCACTGGACCAGAAAGGACTATGATACGATCCTCTACATCAGGAATCCCATCAAGAACTTTAATCTCACAGCCTGTATCATGCTGCAGGGTCTTAATAATAGCTCCCCCCTTGCCAATAATAGCTCCTACCCTCTCATCAGGACACAACAACCGGAAGGAAAAGATCTCAGCGGAAATGTTCATGCGATTGGGGATAAAGCCATCTTGGAACTTGAGAAATGGGGGAAGGCGTGAATGATAATCAGTTCCATCGCGAGATCCAGGACCATACGCTGCTCCTTGAGATGGCAACACATTGAAAGCATGAGGTGGTGCAGAAGAATTTCCAGGAAAAGTATCACGCTCACGAGTAGCATTCTTCATAATATGTTCAGAAGCAGACTTAACTGCTTTTTTTACTGCATCTGGCGCTCCACTAATCTGTGAAGTAACATATAAGATCGATATCAAATACCAATGTTCTAATATGAGGTATTGAGAAGCAATATTGGAATGAGTGGTACCAACTAGTCTACACATGAATACAGCCAATATGAGACACTTCACAGTAGTTACAACAACAATAACATGACCACTTCCCACTGGGTAGGGTCCGCCGCACGTATCCGTAGGATACATGCGATACATGCACATAAGATCCGACAATTTTAGTATGATGACTGTCGGCTACCTAACACGAACTGCTCTAACCTAATCAGAAAATTAGGCTTGAGCAAACAAAAAAATATATAGCAATAACGATAAACAATATTACTATATAGAGTCCACTTCCAGAGTGGACATCTATTTTTTAACAATAGTACGGACTTCTCATAACCGTTAGATTAGAAATCATCAAAGGCTCATATTTCATTTTAAGTTACTGTTGATTCCACTATTCACCCACTACCAACGGTGTTAAATCACTTGTTGTTCTCAAAAACTCACCATTACCCTTTTAATCCACCCTAGGCAACACCATCCACACTAGAAACTACACCAACACCCTTGAAGCTTTCCAATTGCCCTACCATACCCCTTCCCTCAACATGCCCTGATTCCATCTCACCCAAAGCTCTGACCCACTAGTTTCTCCACCCCATCACCTTGCAAACCACACCTGCACCTTCCTCGGTAGCTTCAGCTTATCCACCTTGAACATCCGCTCAAGATACTGAAATTTTCTCCACTGTCAGTAGCTCCTTCTTCTCAAGCAACTTTATTCCCTTCCTTCTTCTCAAGCAACTTTATTCCCTTCACCAGGGATAGAGAATCAGGTTTTTCTCAATTCTTCATCCATGAGCAACAAAGTTCACAACCACGGCCACTGAAGCTGGTGCAGAGCATAGTATTTTCTCTCTTTTAAATTGTCTACGTAGTTTAGTGGGTAGACACAACAGGAATTTGATAGGTCATTTTGAAGAGATTGCATCTTTATAACAGCATTATTGGGTAAAAACACTAAGATGCAGTAAATCAACAGGGGGAGTTCAAAGCTTCAATATCAACTGCACAAAAAACAAAGATCAAGCTCTGATCATCGATTTCAGCAAGGAGCATTGACATGAACCTTAATTCCAAAGAAAACTTCAGTACTTTCAAACTGCCTTTCTGTCAATTAAACAGAATATATCCTTATGAGCAGAAATTGCAAGTCTAAAAATCTATAGTCAACTCTACTAGCTATAGCATGGTGCCAAGGCTTAGTAGCAAGAACCTCCTACCCATGCCACGAATCCCGGCAAAAATCGCGTTTCCGCGCTCCCGTCCTTG
>JAOWBR010191360.1:0-10089 GCA_028571145.1 Dionaea muscipula | reverse complement strand
ATATTAATACAATAATTTTGAATTTTTAATATTATTTTATGATTTATAATTTTATTTTTTCGTTGATTTTTTTAAAAAAGTTGCTAACATATATTTTTTCGATAATTTTTATTTTGCGATAGTGGAATGCTTATCGTGCCGAAGGCACGGGTAACCGCTAGTATTATATATTACATGCTAATTTTGAATTTAGCTACAACTCCTCTCTAATATAAAAGTCACATCATCCCTCTTTCCTCTCTCTTCTTATTCTCACTCTCTCCTTTCGTATCTTTTCTTATTTTCTCTTATTTTCAATGACACATATTTTTTTTAATATTATTGATAAAAAATTTAAATATTGTAGTCAAATTCTTAAATTTATTATTAGAGATGTAGTGTTTATCGTGCCGTAAATACGGATTTCCGCTAGTATGTAATATGTAATATGGTAGTCATATTGATACTTTGTTTCTTCCTTTGTTTTTTTCTCTTTGCAGGTGGTGGTCAACACTTAAGGGCCAAATGGTGTCCTCCTCTGCCCCTTCCATGTGAGGGAGTAGTCCACGTTAAAATAATATTAATTCGATATCTTTTTCTTAAAACAATATTTTTATCCAAATAATATTAATATGATAGTCCACTTTCTCCATTTTTGGTGATGATCACAATGACACTAAATTCATTAAAATTCTATATCTTTTCATGAAAATGATATTTTTATGCGTCATATTCTCTATTAAATCTAAATTAAATTCCTAAAATCATAAAATTGTTGTCATAAATCCCACTTAATTCCTTAAATATTATCAAGGTCCGGTTAATTCAGGACCGGGTATTACAGTCATACCACAGTGTCACCCCCGAGTTTAAACTCTAGCTCCGCCCCTGACGCAAAACAACTCTTTCTATAAAGTTTGAACCGTTATATATTCACTGCAAGCTACGTAAATGCTGCACAGTTGAGGTGATGATAAAACAATTTTTTTTTCTTTCTATTTTCTTCCTTTTGGTTTTTCGGCTACTCACAACAGAAGCCTTGCCGGATTTTACGAGCTGCCCCAATCAAACACAGAAGCAGACTAACGATCACACATACAAAATGGTGATTGATTGATTTTTTTTTTTTTTTCATTTTCATTTTGAAAAATCCTGCTACAATGAGAAAATTGTTTGCTTGGTCGTGATTTCATTCGGATCACATAGCAGGTTTGAGTCTTGCCAAATTTTTTAAAACTAAACTTGTTATTTGTTTGTATTAAAATTAAATAGTTGGAAAGAATAAACTAAAAAGGGATGAATACTTCGCCATTTTTAAAAAGAAGATGATGAAGGATGAAAAATAATAATAAAATTTCCATAAACAATTTCATCATCAATTTTCTGTAAAGGAAACAAAAACGCATAAATCAATTGTTTGTTCGAAAATACTATTATCCCCTTCTCGAAAAAACCTTGCTTAATATTCACTCTTCATAATTTTTTTCGACAAAACATGTTATTAAATAACCACTGATTAATCCAGTAACTTATTATCTCATTTATCCCGGAATAATCTTGAGTTCAAATACTAATAAATAAGATACTCGACTCCAATAATAATAATCTAACACTAACTTCTAACATTCTATAATATGAGAAAAAAAATATTATTAATTTTTATATGATTACTTTATGCCATGTTATTTTAATGATATAGTCACTCAAAACTTCAAAAAAAAAAAAAGTGAGTGAGAGAGAGAGAAAAATTCATCAAATGTATTTTTGCAATTGCAAAATCACCAAGCTCCAGGATTTATCTGACAAATGTGATTGCAAAATTCAAATCTATAGTTCTCTAAATATTAGAAATCCAAAACTGATTCCCTTTTGCTCTACCTTGCACACACGAAATACTTAGACGGGAATCATGGTATCCCCCCACCACAAATAGGATTTCGGAGCGTAGATTTTCAGAAACTATAATTTCTGCAACTTTGCTACTCATTTTTACTAGATCACAATCAGGTTATCTCATCTAGAAATATAATGAGTTGAGATCCACTAACTTTCATGTCAATAATACTAGCATAAAAATAATAGATGCTGAGATGCTCCAATCAATGTAACATTGTGAAACTACAGCGAAGGACAAACAAGCCATGTGATCTACACCTTGGAGACCAAATATCAGAATCAATGTAACATTATGAAACTAAAGCAAGGACAAACAAGTCATGTGATCTACACCATGGAGACCAAATATCAGGACTAGAGGCGTAGATGATACGATAAAACTCGAGCTAGGCTCGACTCCAGATTATCAAGTACAAAGAGGAGCAAATACAACAATGATCACTCAAACAAATTGAGCCCAGGAGTAACAATTAGCAAACAAGCAGAAGGAAGAGAGAAACAGAAAGAGAGGGAGCACCTCTGGATCACATTCTCTGTTTTCAGTTGTGTTTATAAGAAACCCTAGGAAGTTCGACAACACATGGATTAAGGCATTCCCCCAAGGACATGTGGACCGTCTTGTTCCTCCATACCAGTCGCTGGAAGCTCGAGGACTACCATTGGCCCAACAGTAGGCATCGAGAAAAGAAGGAAACAAACACTACACTATTCTGACAAATATTCTGCATCCTCACATGGAAAATTGCAAATCAAGAAGCTCATCATAAGAAGATACACCAGGAGGGGAGGACCAGGGGGTGTATTGTCTTCATACATAGTTTACGTACCTGGAAGTGCAGCAACAGCTGAAATTTCACGAAATAGATATCCCAACTGGCCCTTCACTCCTTTCAGTTGTCAAACACCAGAAGCCTTTCTTTTCCTTGGTGTTCTAACCTGCAGAGACTTGGAAACTACTGATGAGTCGCGCGCAGTAGCTTTTTCTTGCGATCTCAGCCCCAGGACGACGGTTCTGCCTGTCGTGTCATCCTCTTTCACCCCAGATTTTACAGAAATAGAATTCTGCACCTCATTCTGCATTGTATCCAAACTCGTCTTCCCTAGTCCCGAACTGCTGCACTTTGGCAACGTAGCATTAGATGTAGCCAAAGCCTCGTTAGAGTCATCACAAGCAACATCTCCAGAAGTCAAAGCTTCTTTGTTATCGGGTGGCGATGTACTTTTTATCTGCGACTTGCCTCGCCCTTTTGAAACAACTCCTCTAGAAGTAGTCCCTGCTTCTGGATGAGGATGATTGTGGCTCCATCTAGCATTTTCAAACCATTTGCTGACCTGAAGAAGGAAAAAAAAAACAGAGAAAAAATTATAAAGGATAAGATCTAACATTGTGATTGCTCCATATATATCCTTTTCCAGTTTGAATCACTGGAAATGGGGTGGCGGGCTAACCTGCTTAGGTGTGAGTCCGAGTTCCTTTGCCAGTTTTTCTTTTGTAGGACTATCAGGGTACTGATTTTCTTTGAAGGAAGTGTACAGACTCTGAAAAACATATCATTATCAAGCATCATGTCAGACTCAAGGCTACCATAATATTCTTGCTCCAATTGTAAGCTGACGAACATATTTATAATACAAAATGCCCAGAAGATCACGGAAAAACGGTGATGCAACACCCAGCCAAAAGAAAAAGGCAAAACTTAAATACTTGTATTGAGCACTCTGCATCAGTAGACTTTAGGAAACTATAAGAGACCAAACTCATTCTGCATTCTATCTTTCGCAAAAAGTAGGCATCTATGCATTAGTATTCAATAATCGTTCATATATGGTGCAACGGATGTTAATCAAAACAATTAAGATATAGCTGCACAAAGAATTGGCCTCGACATTCTCTGCAATATCTCCTAGAGACTAAAAGATAGGATTGTAATATCCCGTGGTTGTAACTTCTGATGATAAAAGGCAACAAAATACCTGAGTTACTGCTTCTCCAAGTCTTCTAGGCGGTGGTCTCATTGTACGAGAACTTGCCTTGGGAGATTCTCCAATCCAGCTTTCATGAGATTTTTTTGCGCCCTTCATATCAGGACTTTGACTAGTTTTTCTCCGATAAGCCAACTTGGTCTTTCTAACAATACTATTGCTGTCGGTGGCAAGAGGTGAATCACCATCTGAAGATACTGAGGATGCTCTGCTGGAGCGAGTCCTCTTGTTCCTTGGTCCAGCCATCTCTATCCATTCCTCATCATCACTTGAATCAGAAGAAGTATTTCCATATGTTTCCTTAGTGAATAAAACGATATTCACAATCATTAAATAAAAAAAAAAAAGATAAGTTAGAACTAAGCTGAAGGAAACAATCCGAGAAAATAAACCAGCAGCAAAAGTCTCATTGTGAAAAATTAGACCTACATCACATAAATGCCCCAATAACATTGTAAAAAATTGCACAGGAAAATTTTGACACTAACAAAGAATATCCCAATCAGCCTATCCTTCACAAATGTACTGAGATTATTGTAGCAAAAGCATATTAAAGTTTGTTAAAGCAACTAACATCCTTATTGATTCCCAGCACAAGGGACTAACTACTAAGGCATCAAACATTAAAGTACCATAAAACCCACAAGATATAGTGAGTTTCTAGCATTTCCAGCTAAAGACCAGGAATAAATACCACATCAATGCCATCATCCAAATCATACCTTTCATGGCTTTGTTCACAATTATAACCAAGAATGCATCTTGAACAGCTAGGAAAGGATTTTCTGAACACCATGACCTCAGGCAGTGATAGTTTACTTCAGTGTCCCCATCAGTTTAAGAAAAGGGTTATTTACATTTATTTAATTTTTTTCACTTTTTTTTCACTTAACTGTATTTTCTAACTTCTGAAAACACGTCTATAATTTTACTTTGCTTTAAAAACATGTTCTCATTGAAAATACAGTTGATCTATTGAAAACTATAGTTTAATTAAAGCTGTTTATGAAAAAAAAGATGGAATGTTTAAGTGAAAAGGTTGAAAATTTTGAGGTGTATAGATGTAAAAGGGGCGTGTTATTTTGGAAGGGAAGCAAAATTATACATGTCTTCTCTTAAAAAAGTTGGAAAAATGCAAGTGTTCAAGAGAAAAAAAGAGATTAAAAAAATATAGGCATTTATGTGTAAATAAACCTCCAGAAAATTATGTTTGATACCTTCTCATCTGCATCTTAAGCAGGCAGTAAAATGATGATAAATATGTTATTACCAGCGGATTTTAACGTTGCAGAATTAAGCAGGGTAGGCTAAGCGAAAACATCTTTAAGACAAGCTCACACTCACATCATACAACTTCTTGTAGTCTAGTCTCTCCACGACTCTCCTGCCGCTGATGGGAAGTAAATCATCCTGTTCCACATCTAGCTTCGGAAAAGGTGCAGGACGTCCATCTCTACTCGAGGTTCCATTATCAGCAATAGAAGCACCTAGGTCCTCGGATGCTGATGTAAAATCAGAACTTGAACTTTCCGAGTTGACCTGCTCATCGGCATCTGGAACCTCAGGATCATAATTATCATCCTCTGAATCATCAGAATGAGAAGCAAGATTCTGATCATCCCTGCCGATAGCCCTGAGATCTTCTGAAGCAGAAGAGAAATCAGATTCATCTGATGTTGATCCACTCTCATTCCTACCACTATCATCTAATGCTCTATCAGGGTCAAAATCATTGTCCTCAGAATCGTCTGAAGGAAGTCCTAAGCTATCATCCTGCCTGTTGCCAGATGTAGCAGCCTCTGGAAAAATCTTCTGCAGTAAGCAGGGAAGATATTCAGAACAGAAAAAACAAGGGAGCATGCAAAATCTAAAACCCCAAAGCCAAGAAGTTAACCTCCCAACTATCATTGATGGAAAGCTTTGTTCCTTCCAAATCATTGACCAGGTCAATGCAGTCAAGTTTGCAGTCACATGCGGGACATAACCAGCCTTCTTCACCAGGTGGAACTGAAAGGTGCCGAAAGAGGAACCATGAAGAAATTTTAAAGCATCGCCTAAAACTAAAGGCCAAAGCACAAAAATCACACAATAGATCCGATGTTACTTTCTTCTGTTCGCAGCGGTGGGTCTAAACAGAACTGATGAAATCCACGCTCGCATGCACCGTCGCAGAGTATAATATCATTAGTGGAAGACACTTCCATGGTCCCACACTTGGCACAATAAATCTGCAAAAAATAATACAAACCCCAAAAATGAATTCTACACATCTTACAATGTCATCTATCGCAACTTAAAAGGCAGAAAATGTATGGAAAGAATATTGAAGGAATGGAAAAAGGCTACTGCAATAAAGGTTCTCCTACATCCTCACTGTCAATCAAGCCTTCAGAATCAAACAACGACTCCGGAAACCTTCCATCAGCACACATATCATCCAGCCGTTGAAATAGAGCTCTTATCTTTAACTTAAAATGATTAATCGCAGATTTGGCACGATCAAGTTCCTTCTCTGGCCTTAACTTCTCCAGGCTGCATGTTGGTCAAACAGGCATGTAAATAAGAGGCAGAAGCCAAAGTTGCAAACTGCAATGGCATGAGATCCTGAAGCACAAAATTTAGTATTGGGTATTAAAATGAACCAGCAGCAACAAAGTCTTTATCCCAGTAGATGAGATCATTGTATGGATATACAATGATGTCTTTCACCTTATCTTGTCTGATCCTCGATTTGATCATGCTATTCGAATGGAAGACAAAAAAGATATTCAAGTGACACGAAAATTATGTTTGGGTATTGCGTGTTAAATAGCCGACAACCGACGCACTATACCTGTCGTATCTTCGATTTCTATCTCTTATCCTATAGATAAGTATGACCGACTCCACCTAATGAGAAGTGATCGTGATGATGATGATGAAGTGACACGAAGATAGATCATAAGCAACCACCAGCTAGATGCAAGCAACTGAAGAAACTATTAAACCAAGCAAATCTGTTACTGGATTAAGCAGTTCACTGCACAAAGTCGTCTACTTCAAATGTTTTGCAGTGAACTTCTAGAGGATTCCGAGGATATGATACTACTCTAATGCAATTAACCCATGGAAGATCTGTGGCCAACTTGTCAGAGCTTCCGCAGTGATTGCGGTAAGTACATTTTAGTTATATAGTACCCTCTTCTATCTCCTCTCCTTTCTGGAGCATATACCCTAGATTTGTAAGAGTGTGTATCTCTTTGCTTTACCTGAAGCTGATTCGCATACCATAAATTCATTTTGCTATACCCCTTTCCTAATCCTCATCATATAAACTCCTCCTCCCACACTACCGACTTACCAACAATACCCTCCCTTTGCATCCACCAATGCTAGATCATCAACACAAATAAAAAGCAAAAGACGGGCCACTTGTCAGAGCAGTGGTTCATAATCTCTGATCCTAGTGAGATACTAAATCTCTAACGAAATTACACCCACAGTTTACAAGTAAGAGCATATATGTTCATGTAAAAAATAACAGGATGTAAAACAACTATTTTCTGACTTCAGATACAAACCTCTGTCCCCTCCAGCCCTCACTGGAATAAGCATCGATAAGATTTTGTTCATATTGCACCCTGTGCAGCAAGTATTTCAGATGTCTTCTCATTTTAGAAAAATCATCATGTGATCTTCTGTTCATTTGCCTCTTTCTTCTTCCTCTTCTTCTTTTGCTTCCTCCAGTGCCACAAAGAGTTCCAGCATTCCTGTTAACCCCAAGGGTATTAGGTGTCTCTTCAACTCTGGGCCGGGAGATACTCGTGCCGGCTGCTGACGATCTCAACGTATATGTTTTTCTATCTAATATAGATGGGGTTCTCCTTTGCTGCCCCGATCTTTTATAACCCTTTTTTGATGTAGAACTCAATAACTCATAACAAGATGTCTTGACTACAACCTCGGACGGAGATCCTAGTTCTTCAACAGGACATTCCCTGGCAGCATATTCAGAAATGTGCCCCAACGACTTAATGCCAACAGAATAATTGGTGACATCCTTTGGAGGTGACTCCAAATCTTCCATGGTCGATTTTCCAAGGCCACCTTCAAAAAAAGATTTTGATTGTTCAGCTGGATTATTTTGTGCATCCGCATATCCAGTATCTTCCTTCAACACCAATCCATCAAGCCAGGGACCTCCATTTACACCCTGGCCTGATTGTTCAGGTGCAGCCTCCAGAAAACTTGAAACAGTCCCAGACTCATTTACTTCACTGCAGCCAAAAGCCACATCAGCAACTTCCAATCGCTCGCCTAATAGATTATCAACATTTTCATGACCAAAATCATCGGGAGCGTCCACCACAATCTCAATATCGTTAAAGCTCAGAAGCGGCTCTTCCACTTCCGAATCCACAAGCTTGAAATCCCCAATCGAAATGGTACCACCAAAATGATCCAGTCCATTCTGCATATTATCGGAATAAATCGGACCTTTGTCTCCTAATGCATCCATATAAACACTGTCACTACCACACTCATCTACATGGTCAGCTCCACCTGTATTTACTGAGACTTCCCCACTGCACCCATCCCACAACACCCGGGAATTTTCCTTATCGGCCGGCGCGGCCATGGGAGAACTCTAGCATAAATACTTCAACGTAACATAGAACGACAATTAAGACCACCACGGTGCAGTCTAACAATCAGGGAGTCCCTGCCAACACCAACAAAGAACAATAATCAAAGAACAGAAAACACAACCTAACCAGATTAAGGACATAGCCAATTGTTCAAATCACCATTGTACAATCTAAAGAAAAAGAAGCAATGATGAAAAAAGAGAAAAAGAAGACGATGCGAGAAAATGGAATGAGAAGTTTCAGCTCAGAGCATGAAATTATAACTTCAAATCCAACGTACCAACTTCACGGCAACGAAAAAAAAAGAGATGAAAGATACATACAGAGATCAGCTTGTCCTCCGCGTCTCCGTCAACAAGAAAGATTATCTTCCTTCCCAAACTGCTGAGAAGCAAATGAGCGATGTCGGAGCGAAGAAGAAACACAGACAGCCACCGAGAAGAGAGAGAGGACGTCAGCGTCCCGAGTTCGTCGATATCGGAAAGAGAGAGATGTGAGAGAGACGAAAAATCAGGAGCAAAAAATTAGGGTTTCATGGTGGGAGCTGAGCTGAAAAATAACAAGAGGATGGGGAGGTGAGCTGCATCCATGGCGGTCGGATCAAATCTCAGCCTCTGGATTTTGAGTCTTTGACGTCTCTCTCTCTCTCTCTTTTTTTCTCACAGCCCATGGGATGCCACGCGTAGTTTACTAGCTGCTGCAAAGTCTTAGCGGGGGGTCGGGGGAAGAGAGCTTCTTGGGCCGATGCCGAAGTGAGCTCAATGCGCCAAATCTGAAAATGGACTGGTTTTGTTTTCCAAGTTGGGCCGTAGACACATAGTTTCTGGTCGGGCCGGCCTATGCAGAACACACAGTTTTTTTCCTAAGAATTTTCGTAACATCACTCCAGCGCCTCTCTCCCCACCCTCCTTTCCTACTGGGCCCTCAGCACCCCCTCACCGGGGACCCCCCCTCCTGCCATCCCTCCTATTGTGTAGAAGAACCGCTCCTTTCAAACAACTAGATTATTAAGATAAATATAATTTATGGTCTTCTATCATTAGGTTGATCTTTTGGTAGAATATCTTCAAAAAATTGCTCTAACACTCTATTCAGTCCGAAGATTACATTTTGAAAGCCAATTTCATAAAATAAATGTTAATTCAAGTGTCTAAAATTGTGTAACTTTCTTTAAGATGGAAAGGGAGATCGAAGCCTCTGACACTTGAGTTTTGAATGACGATTTTGTTTCTATATTAAACAATTAAGCCGTTATTTCTGGTGAGACATCGTTTCGGATACCCCTATATTAAACAGGTCGTCACCCGCTATTTTTTGTCGGGCCTTTCGTCTATTCGAACATTGCAGGTTACGTCTTTTGAGGTAACTTGTCTTGTGCTCTTTACTCGATACTTTTTAAAATCACTTGTTAGCAATTCTATATGCTTTAAGATCGAAAACTGTACAAGTATAGAATACCTGGATTGATATAACGGAAGCGTGTACAGTTTATCTTTAACGATCGGACTACGGACGAACGGATCTCGGAGATCGGAATCACGAGGAAACCGATTGGGTGTCCACAGGTCGAATGCTCTCTCCTTGGTGCGAATATTGGTGTGTA
>JAOWBR010191349.1:0-10089 GCA_028571145.1 Dionaea muscipula | reverse complement strand
GGCCGGACTACTTAGTCCTATCCGGCCTCCTTATCCACCAAACAAACAGGGCCTAAGAGATTTAAGGGGACATCTTCTTCCAGTTCAGGGAAGAAGGGAGGAGGGAAGGAGGGGCTGCAACAGTCTCAGTCGAGTTTTCAGTCGGGGTTATCACACCCCACCCTGGGTGGACCGACGTACACCCTGTGGACCTCACCACGGACCGCATAACCCTAACCCAAACACACCCAATGGTCCAGTCATCACAAGCATCATGAAACAATACTCAACTAAAGAAGTCTCCAAAGTGGACCATTGGTCAAAACAATGCGTATGAGTGGAATCAAAACAATGAATCTCATGGGAATCAATCACAAAGCGGAAGTCTATAAATCGGAAATCATACTAGCATGCGGAAACTTAAATCAATACAAGTCATGTGTACTATCTCAAATCTTTAAATCAATCTCAAATGATAGACAATCCTAAGAGGTGCGCCGTCTCCCTGCCGCATCCTCCTAACCAATCAGCTACCTGAAAACACAATTCAATTGGGGGTGTACACATGGTGAGAATCGTAAATCAAATCATGCTAGATAAAAATAGATATAAAGCTCAAGAATTCGATGGGGTTGTGGGGATGGTCCAAATTAAAAGTAAGTAGTAACCCGACCACCTTAATCCGCAACATGAAGGTGATCGGGGGAAAATAGGAGGGGACCACCCCACATGGTTACAAGATTCTAACCCATGGAATGAGATCAAGGAAACAAGGTGACAGCCGCGAACAACATGATAAATCAGAAATCTCAGAAATAGAGCATGGTCGTCTCAAGCATACGTCATAATGTCAATGAAAGGCAGAAATCAATGAAATGAGACCCCACTAATGGATAATAAAAAAACTCAATAAATCATGTGATCAAATCAAATCAAAGGTCTCAATAAATAGTCTAAACCAATGTTCCCTTTAATCACATGTACGCCCGGGTTAACGTACACAATTTAATCTCGCTTGCCATCATCAAATCAAGATAATCGTGGGGTCCCCGCCCTACGTGGCGCATATACCAGTATGATAGCCGAGATACGTACAACCACGAAGGCATCGTCCAAGTCATCCATAGCTAGCGGAATCCCCAAGGACTTTGTATCATACGGGTGACGGAATGTAATCCCATTCCGGTCGCATGGTCGAGGTCACCCTAATTTGGATGTAACCCCTGGACTTGGGATGTAATCCCATCCCTTACGAATGTAATCCCATTCGTCTCTCACATTATCGGATGTAATCCCATCCTAGAGTATAATCTCATTCTCTTCTCGTTTAACTTGTTCAAGTATACCTCACCAAGGTCCACACTCCAACTCACAAGGCCAAAACAAAGCCAACAAATGAAGCATGCGGTATAACAATAATCATAACAGGAATCATAACATATTCTAAATCATAAATCACGAGTCTGGACAAGCAAACAAACACAGAGCATGAACTGTGCATAAAACAAGGTGGAGAGGTATCGATGAAGAACATGGTCAAACGACGGAGAAGAGAAAGGAAGGATAGTATGTACGCCCCTCACCTGAAAACCTAGCAAAGTCCACAAGCAAGATAATCACCATGTCACGGTATCCCATAAACAATCACATCGTCACCTAAAAACCAAAACATGGGAAACACTCACTAACGACGTCCAACTATGCTAAGCATGCCCAACAAACATTTCAAACTCCTAAATGAGTCATTTAGAATTCCTAACAACCACACTAGGACGATCTAAGACCAAAACGCAAGCTCCAGAACCAAAATGGGCAAAACAGCCCTCGAAGGACGTCCTCGGGACATCCTCCCTTCAAGGGGAAAAAACAGACCTCAATCCACTCATGGAAAAACATGACAAATCGGACAGAGATTTTACTGGACATCCCCGGGATGTCCACCACCTTTCTATAGAAACGTTTACTTGGAGGACGTCCCTGGGATGTCCTCTGCACGAAAACTTCTGCCGAAACGAATTTTTCGAATAGCCAAAACACAAACCTTCAATCCACTCAAATCCACACCAATCTACCCAGGGAAAACGCATAAAAATACACCTAATCATACCCCTAAACATGTCCCAAATATCCCACACAAGAAAATCATGATTGACAAAACCAATCAATCTAAAGATTAAAATCCTTACCTCGAATCCAAAGATTGACACACATGCCCAACGATCGATTCACATAAGTCCTAGATCACCTCCCTAATCCAAAGTTCATAAAAAACAGGCACAAGAACCTCCCAATCAGAAATCGTCCCTTGTGAAAAAACTCGAACAATGGGATAAAGGGAAAAAGAAAAGGGATGAATCTCATCGGTGAATCGAAGAAGCAACAAAATCACCACCGCTCGACAAGCCGAGGCGCTGCCCATCTTCTCCTTGCTCTCCTGCTACTGCCGATCAAGGGAAGGAGAAAGAGAGGGAGAACGTGAGGTGAGAAGGAAGAGGGAAAAAGAGGAAAGAGAAACCGATTGGGGAAAGAGGGGAAATCAATGGGGAGTTACAAAATTAATCTCCTTAATTTCATTCTCCTAATCGAAGAGGGATGAAATTGTAATTTCTTGTCTCCATTAAATTAAAGAAGAAGCAAAGAGAATTAAAAAAAATATCATTGTCGGGTTTAGAACCCGTGACCTCCACGAATCACATCCCTCGACCGCTTCCACCCGAATGGGCTAAGGTGGAAGTTTTGAGAAAATGATAAACCGAACCAATTAAAAACCGAACGAGTTATATTAAATAACCCAATTTAATTTAAAAACAGGACGGGTTATCACATCCTTTCCCCCTTAAAGGACTTTCGTCCTCGAAATCCAAAACCAAGAACCGTCCCAAGGGATTGTTCATCACAAGGGTCATCCGAGACCCAGGGACCACTGTGTTCACGATGTGTAGCACATCATTCTGGAGGAGTTTGTTGTGATGTCACACCTTTTGTCTGCTTCTCGTGTAGGAAGCCGGGCCATCGAGCTATTGCTTGTAGAGCAGGCGGGAGTCAGTTTTCTAGTTCTCAGCAAAACCAAAAGGGATAGAGAGGGTGCCAAAGACATGGTCAGCCTTCAGCCTTTGCTTCCACAGTTCAAAGGCCTTTTCAGCCAGTTTTTCAGCAGTCGGCTGGGAGAGGGAGAGGAGGTGCTTCCACTCCAAGGAAGCAGGTGGCCCTAGGATGAGTTTTTTCCTTGACACGCGGGGATGCTGATGCTTCCCCCGATGTTGTACAAGGTACCCTCACCATTTGATTTAGTGTATGCACGAGTGCTTTTTGATTTAGGTGCCACGCATTCTTTTGGTTCATCTTGATTTCATCATTCCTTGGTTGTTCCATTTGGGTTTCTTGCTAGTTGATTGTCGATGTCGCTTTTGGGTTGGTGGTTCGATAGAGTTGACTTGAAAGATTCAGGGATGTGATGTTGAGACATGTGGTATGTTGATGTCAGTAGATTGATTATTTTGACATGCGTGATTTTAATGGACTGGTTAGCTCGACATCATGGCCATTTAGATTGTGCTGTGAGGAGAGTGTTGTTCACCTTAGCTGATGGATCAATAGTTGAGTTGTGGGCGCTAGGCCCAAGTCTTCTGTGTGCTAGATTTTCACTTTGCTTGCTAGTGATTCGTTAAGGAAAGTTGTGTTGGATTTCTTGTTTGTAACCGATTTTGATTTGAGGACGGAGACTAAGATTGAGGACATTCCAATTGTTTGTGAGTTTGTTGATGTTTGAGGCCTTTTTATAAGGCACCATGTTCGATGTTTTGGGATGAGTGAAGGGAGTTTTTGCTCAGTAGTAGGAGTTTTGAAGAGGAGTTCATCTAGAGCTGATGCTTCATCATGGGGAGTTTCTGTGCTGTGTTGTGAAGATGGATGGATCCTGTAGAAGTAGTTTTGAATTTTGTCGTGCCTTTCGTTTAGGCTTCTGCATTTGTTGTTATGTGGATGATTGCTTAAGAGTTTCGATCCTGGTTGATCGTTTCCGTTGCGGTGACATTTTAAGGATTTGTGGTCTGATTGAGGTGTAGGGAGATTTCTTGATTGAGATTTTCGATCCTGGTTGACCATTTCCACTAGCGTCGTTGATCTCAAGGGAGAGACAATTGTGTGGAGAGTTCTTGATGTGTGACTTTTGGGATTGAATGAATTCTTCTTCCTTGGTTATATGGTTGACAAGGATGATGATCCGTGTTTAAGATTGGTAGTTTCTGAGTTGGCAGGATCCCATGGGTGTTTTGGTTAAGGGTAGACTTACCTTTGCCTTATTTTCCATTGATCTTTTGGATGGCGATGATGTTTGGATGGACGGACGCCTTAGGGCAAGGTGTTGTGGAGTTTTCTTTTGAGAATGAGGAGTCTGCTTTTGTTTGGTAAGCTTTTTCCTTCGGTTGGTTTATTTAAGGTTGTAGGTTGGGGTTTCAGTCGGTTTTGTGGATTCTGATTGATGTTGTTGGTTTGTTGATGCAATGGTCTTGGACTCTGTTGGATTGGATTGGTTTAGTAAGATCATTTGATGTTGATTCTAGAGGAGTTTTCATTTTCCAATCTTGGACGACATGTGAGATTTAATGGTAGGTTTGGGTGTTGGTTGATCCTGATGCTTGAGGTTTATTTCGCTGATAGTTCTTTTTGGGGTTTAATGTCCATATTTTGATGTTGAGGATGTTTGTTCTTTTGACACATGTGATGATTGTGAAGCCCTTGATGGTTCGGAAGAATTAGATTTGCTAAAAGCGGTCGTGGCGATTTTGGATTCGAGACAAAAGAGTTTGGGGATTAAGTCGGTTTGGTCGATGATTGTTTTTAGCGCAACCATACGGTGGAGGAAGCCACGTGGGGACGTAAAAGATACCCACAACTTTTCATTTAAGGATCTCTTGTGTTTTTCCGACCTCGAGGACGAGATCTTTTCATGGGGGGTAAAATGTTGTACCCCGTATTCTATATCCATTTTTATATTGTTTTAAGTTTAAATATGATTGATATATCATATTAGAGATTTTCAGTTTTTCGGTGAATAGTGTTTTCGTGAATCGTGCTCTCGTGTTTTATATGGCTATTCGTCTAGTTTTTGCATTGTATTCTGTACGACCGATATTTTGAAACTGACATGACCGGTATGATGAGACTTGAACTTTGAGTATCATATTGACGTATGTCGACTCCACCCATTTTTTTGGATTAGTTGGTTTGTGAGGTGATGGTTTCTACGGTTTCGAATTTGGATTCATTGTGACCATGATTTAATTTTGTGATATTTGGTGGTAAGTTTGAGGCACTGCAGATTAGTTACCACGCATGTTGAGGTGTTTAGTGTTGTTAGTTAAGTTATAAAGTTAGAGTTGGAAAGGTTAACTTTAAGGATCCATGCATTTAATGTTAAAGAAGAGTGTTTAAGTGAACATGTGAGGTGGAAGAGGGTTCTGAGGCTGTTTTTCCAGCCCATTGCAGCTGCCATACGTTAGAAACACAAAGGGAAAAAAAGAGAAGTAGGGGAGAGAAGAGAAAGGAAGAATAAAAGAGAGGTTCTTGGAGATCCTAGGCAACCACACCACTTTTCCTTGGGATTGAGCTTAGATTCTTGCTTACTTTTGCTTGGGGATCACATTGGCATCATTGTGAAGCTTGGAGATCATCCATTTGGTATTTGTTTAAGGTAATCACTTGTGATCTCTTTTGGTTTTCCATGGTTTACTTGGTTGGAGTGATTTTTAGAGTAGTGACTTAATTTGTGTTTTACATGTGTTTGGTGGTGGTGATGGCATTGACATGGTTTGACATGTTTTTTTTGACATGTTTGAGACTTTGGAGATGGGTTTAGATGAGTTTTGCTTTTGGATCTTGGTCTTCCTTTAGATTTTAGGTTGTTTGGCCTTGATTTGTTTTTCATGGTTGTGATTTTGAGTTTAGCTTGTTGTTTTTGATTGGTGATAGCTTGGTTGGCTTTGTTTCATGTTTTGTGATGTGTTGGTGAAATTAGATTGAAGTTTGGATGAGATTTGGTTTGATTTCGTGCGTGGGAGTTTTTCTTCAGAAATGCAGAAACCAGGGATTTCCGGTCGTCCGGATTCCATTTCCGGCCGATCGGCTTTTGAGCATGCTCTCTGGTTTTTCAGACCCGGCCGACCGGATTTTGTAAAACACAGAAAACCGATCGACCGGTTCGACCAGTTTTCTGTGTTGTTGGAGGGGTTGGTTCTTGTGGTCTTCCGATCCTTTTGGTTTCGATTAGGGAGGGTCGGGGATCGACCCTAGGCCCGTCTTGAGGGGTCTTTAAGGATTAGTTTGAGATGTTTAGGGTTTTCATAGGGTGATGTTTGGTAGATCCACCGGTTGTCGATTTTTGAAACATTTGTACGTGATTTTGTACCAGGGATCGGTGGTGAGCCTATGAAGCGTTTTGTGCTCGGTTAGGGACTTTCTTGGCTTTGTTTGATCGTAGTTGCTCAGGTGAGTGGAATTACGGATCGATGGTACTTGAAGGTTAAGTATTTTACAAGTTTTCGCATACTTTTAGTTACGGTTGATGTATGTCGTAATAGCATGGGTTGTATTTTTACCATCACTCATGTTATTTGGTTTATGACGGTTGTGTCGAGGATTGATACTTGTTTTACGATCGTTGTGTCGAGAATTTTGCAGTGTTTTGATTGATGCCTTAACCTCGGGCTTATAGCCTATGAGGTAGTTTTAAAGACATGAGATATGGATTAGGATTTAAGTCATTGGAGTTCTTCCTTACGTGGAAACCAAGGCCACTTGTGGGTATCACAACGTCTTTAAGTCAATCCGTTCGCGGCGGGGAAACTAGGACGGTTACCTCTTGAAGTTACATGTGCGTGGGCGCCATCCTTGGATGTATATCAAGTAGGCTTTATTGGGGTACCCTAGGAGTGTGTTATGTTATGGCAAGACTTTTATATCCATATGCTTCATGTCTTAGTATTTAAAGGAGGTTTTCCTCTCAGTTATTTAAAGAATGATTATTTTTGTTGTTATACCGTACCCCTTATTTTTGATTTAAAATGATTATTTTATTATTGTTTATTATTATATTAATATTATATTAATATTAATATTTTAATAGAGGTGTTACCGAGGATAGTTGAGAGGAATATTCCATTTTAGAGGTAGAGATTGATTTGAGATCGAAACTTCGGTTTCGGTGAGATTTCGGCTTTTTGCTGTAAAAAGGGCAAAATGGTCATTTTGAGGTAGAGGTATCGGGTTATTATAAATTTGGTACCGTCGTGATCGTTACGAGAAATGATAAATTTTGAGTACCTATTCATATTTTTAGGATGACTTTAAGGTCACGGTTTTTAAGTCGGTACGACTTTGGGTTAAGTGGCTAAGGTTAGATGTTAACCACAGTTAGTTGAACCTTGGTTTACTCACCTAGGCAGCTGTGGAAGGGTTGGAGGTCAGCAGCTTCTTTTGTTGACTTGGTACATTTAGGATAAGAATGAGAAATGGTGGTGACTCATGTGGTGAAAAACAAGGAGTGGACATCTAGCCTCTTACTCACCTCCTTGCTTAGCTCTCCTAGGTTGAATCTGGTCCTTTGGCTGCTGAACTCACAAGGCAAAAAGAAAAAAAATAACAGTAAAGAAAGTGTGGAGAGAACTGTGGAAAGGAAGAAGGGAAAAAGAGGAAGAAAGTTGTAAAAATTCATAGGTTTCCTTTGAATTAACCTTGTGTGAGCTTAAAGAAAAATAAGGAAGGGCTGACCTCAACTTCCTCCTAGCTGTTGGGTGAGATTTCATCTTTCTCTTTGACTATTTAGGTTGTTATAATGTTTAAGGGATCACTAGATTGATGTTGAATTAAGGAGTTCATACATAACTTGTTTTAAAAGTGATTTTTCATGTGATGAAATCTTAAACTAGAGGTTGTAGAGACTCGTAAAGGGTTTAGACATGTTAAAAGCATGTTGTTTGAAGTGTTGAAGCTGGATATTGATCATTAGGTTGGGTTAAAACCATTGAATTGATTAAAGTGATGAAAAGAGGGGTTTTATGCATATATGTGATTTTTAATCATGCGAAATGATGAAATTGATATAAATCTAGCTCAAGGAAGGTTTAGACAAGTTTTATGATTGATTTATGATGTGTTTTGGGATTTAGGATGATGTTTATGGCTTTGGAACCAAATTATGCAAGATTTGATTTTCATAGACAGATTTTGTGCAGAAACATAAACCGGTCGACCACTTTTTCAAAAGTGGTCGACCACCCACAGGACAGGGTTGCTGCCCGGTGTGTTTTGACCACTTTTGGATCCAAATTTTAGAAAATTTAAAGAACAAAAGTTTTAGATCTCGATGTCTACTATAACCAATGAGTTGGATCACCCCAAGAAGACATCGTATGAGAAAGTTATTCCCATTTTACGAAAAGGTTTCGGAAAAGGGGTTTAATGGACCGTTTTGGTTTTCCTTGAGTTCCAATCTTTAGAGATTGATCCTAAAAGCTTGGGGGATGATTCCAGCATATGTTTTAAGGAATTTAAGAGATGTTTGATGGTTTACACAAGAGGTTAAAGATTGTTTAAGTATTTATACTTATGAGATATTTTAAGCATATTATTAAATATGCTTTACTTATGTGTATTCAGGACATGTCATCAAGCCTTGAAGACATTAAGGGGACTGTTTGGTAGTATTTTACCATCGTCTACAGGTAAGGCGTAGTATAAGGACTCCTACATGGTTGTCCTATGAACCTAAGGCCTTATATGAAATATGTTTGAGTAATTTCATTTCACTTCGTGACATGAATAGATTGATATATGTTTACTTTATGACAGTACATATGAGGCATGTTAAATACATGGTTTGAGATATGATATGAGGCATGTTCAAATACATGGTTTGAGTATTAATATACTAACGAACAATAATAAAAATATGGATTTGAGGTCGAAACTTCGGTTTCGGTGAGATTTCGGCTTTTTACCGTAAAAAGGGCAAAACAGTCATTTTGAGGTAGAGGTATCGGATTATGATAAATTTGATACCGTTGAGATCGTTACGAGAAATGGGAAATTTTGATACCTATTTGGTATATTTTGGATGACTTTAAGGTCACGATTTTTAAGGCGGACCAACTTTGGGTTAATTAACCATGGTTAAATTGTAACCCAAGGTTAGTCAAGGTTTCATTTTGCTCTTATGCTGACCGTGGTAGAGGAATAGGACCAGCAGTAGCTTTGGTTGACTCTTGACTTGAAGATATACATGGGACTTAGTGACTAGCTTAAGAAATCCTAAGGTAGTGACACCTAGCCTCTTACTCACCTCCTTGCTTAGCTCTTCTAGGCTGAATCTGGTCATTGGCAGCTGAATTCACAAGGCAAAGGAGGAAAAAATAGTAAGGGAAAGGGGAAAAGAAACGTGGGAAAGGAAGAAGAAAGAAGAAGGGAGAAAAGGAAAAGAAAAAGAAAGGAGTTTGTGGAATTGTGTACTTGTGATTGTGTACAAGGCTTGAAGAGGGTTAAGGAGGGGTGGTGGTCGATTCTTCTTACCGATTAGGTAAGGATTCATCTCTCTTTCTTGGTTAATAGATTGGTTATGTTGATGAAATGGTAATTAGCTAAAGAGATATGCATAAATAAGCTTAAAGATTGATTTTTCAAGTAGACAACTCTTGAACCAGAGGTTGTTTGAACTTAAAGAGGTTTTAGACATGTTGAGAGCATGCTAGTAGATGTGCCTAAGTTGGAAGATGAGCTCTTGCTTGAGTCAAAACCATTGAATTAATAAAAATGGTGGAAAAGAGGGATTTTATGCATATATGAAATTTGGATATGTCAAATGAGGAAAGTGATGTTAATCTAACTCAAGGAAGGTCCATACATGTTGTTTACTTGTATTTTGACATATTAGAATTGAGTTTTGGTTGAGTTGTCAAAGGATTCGAGCAATAACAAAAGTTGCAGATTTCTATCGAGGACGTCCGGGGGCGGACGTCCGAAGTTCCTGCAGAATGCCCTGTTTGGTTTTGTATGAATCCAATCTTTTATGGTTTGATTCTAAGAGCCTAAGAGATGATCCTAGCATATGTTTTGAGG
>JAOWBR010191338.1:0-10090 GCA_028571145.1 Dionaea muscipula | reverse complement strand
ACAAGACAATCAAACTGAATGAGAACAGACTACCTTTCACTTTATCTTTGTCTTTTAGCTTATGCCCTACCGTATGTCTACCGTAGCCCTTTTTTGGAACATAATAGCGGTTATCAAATGCTACCATATGCATGATATGATGTAGTGATGTCTGTTATTTCTAAAAGCCACGCCATTTATATGCTTCCAGATGTTCCAAAGGAAGGCAAGAGCAAGGGAAATAAGATTAGGAGCCTCTGGAGAGTCCTTCCATCTGTCAAGTAATTCCTTCCACAGCGCTCCTCCAATGAGTTAATCTTCTGATGATTCCCCTCCAACCTTAATGGGGAGAACCGCCACACCTCCGCCGTAAATCTGCATTCCACTGCCATGTGCCACACTGTCTCAGGGTACTCCATGCAAACCGGACAGATATCATCCCTGGTTAACTTTTTGTGACAGAGGGTTGATTTGATTGGTTCAATACCTTTGAAGTATTTCCAGACGAACATCTTGATCTTCCCAGGAACAATGGCAGTCCACAAGGTTGTCCATAACCTTTTATTCTCCTCTCGGGTGCTGCTTTCCCCCTTTGGATGCCTCCCAGGCTGCCCATTTTGCTTCAAATTCAGTGTAACTTCATAGCCCGATTTAACAGAATATATTCTGTCCTTTATGAAATGCCAAATAAGCTTATCCGTCATGTCCAGTAAAGGAAGGGGAATTTCCATAATCCAAAAACTAGAGAGTTTAAAGGAGATGAAAGATTATACCTCAATGAAAGAAATGAAGCTGAGATGGATACAATACAATGATACACACACATTTCTTACCTTTTCATTTATCGTATCAACAAAAAATTGATATATCAATATAATGATTTATGAAATAACATTTATATAATAAAGGAGGTAGGATTTTAAAAATATAAATAACATAAATATCACATCAAGAGAGATGGGGTGTTTTATAATATTTAAATTTTAGATGACCAATATTTTTTTTTTTTTTCATACGATGCACGAGTTACTCCTAATCGATATAAAATTGAACCATCATTTATAAGAGATATTTTCTTTTATATGTAATATGTAATCATACATTTTATTTTTAGGAGTCTCAAATGATGATTCAGTGGACCGACCAATGTCATACATGATTTACTCTAAGGACGGTGGTACTTAACAGCATCCACAGCAATAAAAAATTTTTAAATTCAAAATCAGGAGTTTTGATAAGGTATAAAATATGTTTTATAATCGATGAAAAAATTAAGATAAAAAAACCTACATCCGAACAATGACAAGGCGAGTTCGAGACACTATATTTGAAGGCGTGAAAAGTGGTGATTGTTGGGGGTGAATAATATACAAGTGTCATATCAGAATTTCGATATGAGGGATAAAGGGGGAAAAAATGCTTCTTGCTGATGCTCTAAGTTCAGGGTTCCACCCAATGCATGATAATTTAGTAGGTACAAAACCCACATGGTTCACGAACAAAAAAAATTTCTAAAATTCAACACTAGGTTTTTTTGTTACATGGGAAAATTCAACGTGTACTTTATTTTCTCCAAAATATGGGGAAGCTTTCACACTAATAGCCGGTGGCTCATTTTGAAAATGAAAAAGATGCTGTTCAAATCCTGGAAATTGGTAAACCATTGGCTGCAAGGAAAAGCTGAATTCTAGAAAAAAGAAATTGAAACTTCCCCAAAATTGACCCCCCAAAAAAATCTACCTTTTTCCTTTGATGGGTCCCCCCCCCCGTAAATCCGTCTTCTCCCCTTGTATCGCAGCATCATGCCATTGCTAATGGGTTCTTTTCGTCTTCATCATAGAGCAACAGCCAAGCTGTAGCTTGGGCCACATCTCCCCTCTACCTTCCTAGCTTTCTCATCGACGACGGTGATCAAGCCCCAGTTGGCAACCAGAAAGCAACACCTTCAACAAGAAAAATAGTTGGGTTGGGTTTTTCAGAGTCAACAACAGCATCCTCTATCTCTTCTTATATTGTACTCATAGAACCAAAGTGTTGATTCCTCGAAGCTAAGCCTCGCTATTTGTTATTTTTACCAGAGACCGAATCGTCCATCCATCATCAATTCAAGGTCTGTGCACAAAGAAAAACAAAAAGAACCCAAATCAAAGAGAGAAAGAGAAGAGCCCATTTCTGAGAGAGGTGTTTAGAGCTGCTAGCTGGTGAATTTTTTTTCTTCTTTTTTTGTAATTCGTTGATGGGAACGCTGGGTGACAGTTCTGAGCCGAAGCTAGTTCACGGGAGTTGTGGCTATGTGCTCGATGATGTCCCTCACTTGACCGATTACCTCCCCGACATCCCTGTAATTCCTCTCTTCTTCCTCTTGTCTTGTTCTCTGTTGGTGTGTGGATCATGCTTGATCATTTATTGGGATTGATTTGGTTAAAGTAGCCCTTTGCTTGCTTACTGCTTTGCAATTACTATATGTTGATGCTTGATTTGATATTGAGCAAAGCTGGGCTACCATTAATTCGAGCAGCTTTCACCTAAAACTGGGCACTTAATTTGGGCAACTGGGTCATCAATTTTAGTTTCTGCGTTGTGATCCTTGATTGGCAACTTTTTGATTGAGAAACCAAGTGCTGCTGCGGCTGTTCTGTTCCTCTTACGAGATAGGGGGAGTGTGTGTGTGTGTTGATGAACGAGATGAAAAGGATCTGCCTGTGGTTCTGGGCGCTTTCTGTTGAATCAAGCCATGCCCAATCTTTAGATTTTGCTATCGATCATTCTAATCGCAGTTGCCAAATTTCTGGCACATGATAGGGTTTGATTTGTCCTTTATTGCTGATCAAATCATCAATGGCATAATTCACCCTCTTCTTCTGTTGTTCATTTCTTTTTCTGATGGTTTCTTTGGTTGGCCTATACATAAATGGCACAAATAGCCATATACTGATTTTTCGTTTATTGCTTTGTTGCAGACTTATCCCAATCCTTTGCAAAACAATCCATCTTACAAAGTTGTCAAGTCAGTGGACCGAGTCTCTCTCATTCTCTCCAAAAATTTAATACTATTGCTGTCGTCATTTCGGTTGCTATCTCGTTGTAGTTAGCATGGTTAATAAAAATACAATTATATGTGCGATCTGTTCTTCACTAACTGATTTCTTTCTACTCCATCAGGCAATACTTTGTAGACGATGATGACACCGTTGTACAGAAGGTCAGCTCTTAAGTTCTTTTTTCTTGAGAAGTAAACTGTCTTAGTTAAGTTTTTCAAATAGGTTAAACGCTGTGGAGTCTAATTGTTGGACTTTAATCAAATAGCTTATCCTTCCATCTCTTGCAGGCTGTTCAGCATATAAATGGTGAAAGAGGGATACATTTTCGACGACAAGGGCCTCGTCAAAAGGTGATGATTTGTGTTCCCTTGAATGAAGTTGTTTCATCATACTTTACTGCAACATCGTGCTTCTTACTGGTGTGCCAAACTGGATGATGTGATTCAGGTTTACTTTCAGCCGGATGAGGTTAAGGCCTGTATTGTGACTTGTGGAGGTCTCTGCCCTGGCCTTAACACGGTGATTAGGGAACTTGTCTGTGGCTTGGACTACATGTATGGTGTTAAGCAGATTGTAGGAATTGAAGTAAGTGATCGTTCTATGCATACCTCATCTAACAGCAACTATGGAACTTAGAACATTTCCAAATGGGATGAAGTGAGCTTCATAGCAAAATTTCTTGCGACTTAGAAAAGGTTCTCTTGTAACTCATGTGATCGGTGTACTAGGTTGTCTTTTCCACAATAAGTCAGATATTTCATTTTCTTCTCTTTGTTCGGGGACCATTTTTCCGCTACTACTATATGCCTATTGGTTGGAAAACTTTGAGGGGTTGGTCCTACGAATATTTGCCACCATATTTGATCTTTATTATACTCGATCGATGAATGATACACTTCTTTTCATGATTGTAAACAGGATCTCAAAAGTACCTACTCAATAATATTTTCCATGTACTAGAACGGGGTGGTGATATTTGCATTATATGTCAATTACTAATGATTGTGAGCTGTGATCCTTGTATAGCTGTTTAAGAATGGTCTTTTTAATTACTGCCAAATTGTAGGGTGGCTATAAAGGCTTTTATGCCCTTCCTGATAGTAGGGTGAGAACAAATTGACCTACGTTTCATCTGATTCAGATTTTACATTGTGCCTTTCCTAATTTTTGTTATGAGAAATTGTAGGGTGGCTACAAAGGTTTTTATGCCCGCAATACCATTCCTTTGACGCCTAAGTTCGTCGACAACATCCATAGGCGGGGAGGGACTGTACTTGGGACATCAAGAGGAGGCCATAACACCATGAAGATAGTCGATAGCATTCAGGACCGTGGATTTAATCAGGTAAAACACACGGGAAACTCAGTAGAGATCAAAGAAACACTTGTTTATCATGGGATTTGAAGGATACGTATGTGATTAATTAATTGTTTGAAATCAAGATTAAGTATAGCTTGATCATTATTAGCATTTCACCGGTAAGTGTAGGAGAAAATGAGGCTTAATCCCATCAAGCATCTTATTTTCTTATTTTCCAGGAAGAGTGGGCTGCACTGCAGGGAGTTATTATATTACTAGGCTCTGACTTTTTGAATTACCTGTGATTTTAAGATGTTATGCTTCTTTTAATATCAGGTCTATATAATTGGAGGAGATGGTACTCAGAAAGGAGCCGCCTTAATTTATGAGGTAGTCCTGCCCGCAGTTTCGTTATTTTGATCAGCTTTCATTTTTACGACTTCAATTCTACAAATCTGTCGCAGTCAACAATACCGTCCATTGATGGATAGTGTTGCTTTCACTTTGCAGGAAATAAGAAAGCGAGGTCTCAAAGCCGTGGTTGCTGGAATTCCTAAAACTATTGATAATGACATTCCGGTATTTTTTTTGTGCTTAATTGGGTAAAAGAACTGCTTATCTTCTTCACTTGATGATGGTATTAGTTGACCTCTCTTTCTCTTACCAGATTATTGACAAATCATTTGGCTTTGATACTGCCGTTGAAGAGGCCCAACGTGCTATAAGTGCAGCTCATGTCGAAGCTGAAAGTGCTGAGAACGGCATTGGCCTTGTGAAGTTGATGGGCCGCCACAGCGGTATGTTCTGTAGTTGCTACCCATGAGCTCCTGTTTGTGTTTGTTATTTGATACAGAGCCTACTCTCCTATCTGTGCTGATATTGGAGGTCATGCTGCAGGGTTTATTGCCATGTATGCCAGCCTTGCCAGTAGAGATGTGGATTGCTGCTTGATTCCAGAATCACCTTTCTATCTAGAAGGTCCAGGTGGACTTTTTGAATTTATAGAGAAAAGACTCAAACACAGTGGCCACATGGTCATTGTCATAGCTGAAGGTGTAGCGGATACCATGGACGAAGTTGATCCATCAGGAAATAAGGTCCTTCAAGATGCTGGCCTCTGGATGGCCCAAAGAATCAAGGTCTGTCTATTATTTCTGGTGTTAAATCCTTACCAAAAGGCTAAAAATACTCTCTTCGGCAGTTTCAGAGAATGCAATTTCTTTTCATGGTTTGTCTACAAGGATAAATGGCTAAATGCTTCTTGCTTTTACTGCACATCTTGGAAATTTGCGCTATTTTCTTTGAAAAGTGTTGAATTCTGTGGTTGATTTCTGATAATGTTTGGTGTGCAAGAAAAGGTCTTATTTATTCCTCTAGACAGTGAATTTGCACGCCTTCCTGGTCTACTCTGCATTTACTTAACTGAATATTTCATATTGCAGGATCATTTTGCACAAGGAAAGAAGATGAATATAAACCTGAAGTATATAGGTGAGCACTTAATATGCCCCTTCAGGACTGTTTAAGCGAGGACCTCCCTTAAAGGGAGAACCCGGTTTATGTGCCTTTAGACTATTTCTGTTAGGAAATCTGGACCTCCCAAAGCTCCCACCAGAATCTTCTTCCAACAATAATAAGAAAATAGAAAAGAGTTAATAACAACACAAGAATGAAATTGAAGACTCATCAGTCCCAGTGAAAAAAATCCATCATATAATCACACAATTTTTCTTCTAATCCTAAATACACCCATAAAACTTTACCACTAGAAAGACAATGATTCTCACCTCATGAAGGAATTTGACATAGAGTCACATCTTACTAGCTAGCTTTTTACCAAGTGTATTTAACATAAAAGTCTAAGCCTTCTTATATAGGCTTAAGGTTTCTCTCCCTTTTCCTTTCTACTCGATGTGGGATACAATCAATGAAAAGCAAAAACACAACAATCTCCATGTGCGACTTTGGTTGATCCCACAACCAAACTTCGTCGCAAAGAAGTTCTTCATAGCTTTCATTACCATCGTCCACCATAAAAGCATGCACGCACAATAAACTAATTCCAAGCATTCCCCTTCGGCCCTTGTCGAAAATAATCTTGCTAAAAATTATGGTGCAACTAACGTTTAGCTTTCCTGGGAGTTTATCAGCCATCGACATGAATGTCCACCACACCCTATCAATGCCAAACCAATGTTCGTGTGCAAGCTTGTGAACCCGCTAACGGTCGCACATCCTCTATCATGGCAAGTGGCAAGTCATGAGGATGTACATGTTTTATTTTTAGAGAAAATCATGTCCCATGGTAAGGGAGACAATGTTAGCCTTATCGCCGGTATATCATTTATCGTCCTGAAACCTTTTGTCGAACCTGTTCCAACTCTTGTACAATTTTTTTTAACGTGCCCAGATTGCCCACACCCTTTAGGGATTGGTTTATCCTTCAATTCTTTGTATAATTTTGATTGAATCAACACATCCTTGACTTGTACTTACTACAAGTCAAAATTGATTCTTCCGTAAAATTTCTCTACCTCAAATCTGATACGATTTGAAACCAACCCTACCTCTTGACATTGCTTCGATAGAACCCCGCCGTTCTGATACCACTTGTTCGAAAATTTGGACCTCTGAAAACTTTCACCAAGATCTTCTTCCAACAATATCATTTTTCTCCCAACAATATCAAGAAAATAGAAAAGAGATAATAACAATACAAGAATAAAATTGAAGACTCACCGGACTCAGAGAAGAAAACTTACTATATGACAAATTGTTACAATCACACAATTTCTTTCATCACCCTAAACACACCAACAAAGTTTTACCACCGGAAAGACAAAGACTCTCACCTCATGAAAGAATTTGACCTAGAATTTAGAATTACATCTTACTAGCTAGACTTTCTATCAGGTGTACTAAGTATAAAAGTTTAAACCTTCTTTTATAGGCTTAAGGTTTTACTCCCTTTTTCTTTCCACTCGATATAGGATAGAACCAAAGAAAGCAAAAATCCAACAATTTCCTCATGCACATAACATCTCTAGCAGTATTTGTTCCAAACCTAAGCTTATTATACCAAACAGAGTTTCTTTGAAAGACTTTTCGCCCATCTGTGGCAAGCCGAGTATCAAGTAATACAATTGAAGAGCACAAACCAGAAACTAACACCAGTTTGTATCTGCGAAACTCATTCCCACATCTTATCTACACTTTTCAAGAGCTCTATTCAAACAGTTCTATGGTATAACCATAGGACATTGATGTAAGCTGAATCCAAGTTGTTTTGTTTCTGCTGCAACAGATCCTACATATATGATCAGGGCTATTCCAAGCAATGCATCAGATAATGTCTACTGTACAATTCTTGCCCAAAGTGCTATTCATGGAGCTATGGCTGGATTCACTGGTTTCACTGTTGGGCCAGTCAATGGAAGGCATTGCTACATTCCTTTTCGGGTTAGTTAGTTAAACATCTGCTGCCTTTCTTTTTTCGTTCTTTCTCCTTTCAAGTTGTAGCATCTTACGATGGCATCCTTGTCGTTTTGCAGCACATTACTGAGAAACAGCACAAGGTTGTGATAACTGACAGGATGTGGGCTCGTCTGCTGTCTTCTACCAATCAGCCAAGCTTCCAGGAGCCTAGGGATCATGTTACTGATGTTGAAGAGAAATGGCCAACTACCCCACGACCAACCGTGGAAAACCATACCAGTGATAAGTCTGCAAACAAGGCAGCAATAAAACTAGAGGAAAGACCAACAACTCCATCTGTGGTCGAGGAAAATGGCGTTCTTCGTGATAATTGAGGTCGAGTCTTGCCAAATGAATTTTGAGAGGAGAAGTTCTCTGGCCTGACAGTAACTGCTGCTTCCCCGCTATTATCAAGCCGATAGAATTGATATATAAAGAAAAATCTTTTCCATTTATCTGTTTGATGCTGGTTTGTTTAGTTTGATTGTATGGAATCAGCTAGAAGCTCCTATCCCTCAATACCTGAACACCAAGCTAAATAATGCATAGAGAACTCCATAAGCATCTGACTTGGCATACTGTTGTGTATAAAGATTTGATATGCAGAGTCTCTGTAGTATCAGAATCTCCTTTGTCTTCTGTAGTCAAATTCCTGTTGCCGCATCGTCATGATAGCTTGGATTACATGTCGCCTATATTGCATACATGGGACCTTTTGCTAAGATCAAGTACAACATATAATCTTACAAGTCTAGCTAGTATATTTGACATTCATCAGTGACGAGAATGGGGCATTCAATGTAACAGTAAAATTCATAGGATGGACGAGCGGTCAAGGAAGGAAGATCTATTTACATTCATCTGTAGTTTAGTTGTGATGCAGGATGGTTCTTATAACAACTGTGAACTTGCACTAGATGTAGGATACAGGTTCATAAGCGTCATATTGGTTCTTGTTCTGCTATGGAAGTGAGTGCTGCTGTGCTCTCCGATCTCGACTGGTTCAAATAGATTCTTCGGCGAGGCGACACAATGTTACTGCAACGTGACCCTGATTCCACTAATCCAACTTTCCAAATAATTCTCATCTACCAGCAATTGATGAGATAGCATTGGGAGATCGTGTTTATTAGGAAACAAATCAACTTGCTTACTGGTTGTCTAAGAGCAATCCTAGCAGTAAAAAAAAAAAAAGAAAAAAATTACCTGTTGCATATAGTTCACTCATAATTTTTGGGCACGTTGTGGATTTATCTGTTAGTTCGATAACCACCATGATATCTTTCAATATGCCTAGACTCGGGGACTCAAGAGCATGATGTTAATGAAAGCCTCTGTGTCTATCATGGCTCACAGATGGTAATCCCCTATAGTGCATGGTGTTGGAAAATGAGATTTTTAACCTATGGTTTTTAGCCCACTTTAGGACTAACAATGGGTGGCACCCGGTAGTGGATTCCGGAGTCTTAAAGTTTGAATGTGTTCTCAGTAATATGGAGAACAATGCCATGATAACAGATCTCAAAACTCATTTATGTGTGAATGAGAATTGTCAATTGAAGTAGCCTCATTGAAGAGGAAAAAAGGGAAGTTTTCTACATTGGAACATGGTTAAGATGATATGTGAGTTTATATACCATTTTATTGGAAATGAGTTTGGGTTCCAAGGGGCATCCACGTTTTGTGAAGGGAGAGGATTTAGACAAAGCCCACACGCGCACCGCACGCCGGTGCTGGTGCTCCCGACCCCTTATTTTGGACCGGGGACATTGTCTAAGCCAAAGAAGTAGGCTCAGTCCTGTTGACATTGGGGCGTTGGGGATGCTCGGGCTGGAGCGTAATGACTTTGGGTGTGGCGTCTTGGGCCGAGTTCGTCCTAGGCCACGGCCTGTGCTTCGGTCTTCTGGCTCGTCCTGAGACGGGTGAGCCCATGATGAATGGTATGCATACTGGATACCAATCATGTTGGTACATCCTCGGCCAAAGGGTAAGCAGGGCGTGGCCTTTTTGGACGTGGTTCTCAGGCTTAACCACATGATATGTACGTGGCTAGTTAAGATGAGGGCCACATACTTAGCGGTTATCTGGGTCGTTAAGGAACGATTCCAGGACGCGGGCATAGGACGGGCTAGCTTTGAAGATTCCAATAGCGGTTGAGCCACGATTAGAGGAAGGTTCACCCATGTTCTGGGACGTGGGTAGTTCGTGTACAACTGATTGTGTAACCGCTCCTAGGGGGTATTTATATGATCTTCTAGGCTTTTGTAAAGGACACAAAATATTATCAATCAACATC
>JAOWBR010191337.1:0-19018 GCA_028571145.1 Dionaea muscipula | reverse complement strand
TGCATTGTATCCTTACGAATTACGTGCGACCGACCTCACCTATTGGGATTTGGTCTTGGTGATGATGAAGAGGAGGAGGAGGAGGAGAAAGAAAATTGTTTATTGAGAAAGAAACAAGAATATTGATCTGTAGTTGTTAACCAATGCAGGTAAAAGAAAAACTCACTCCAATGGAATATAAAGAGTTTGTTGGCTACATGAAGGCACTCAAGTCAAAAGAATTAAAGATAGGTCCTGTTCTGCAGTCTATTGTGAAATTATTTTCTACGCAGGAGAGGCTTCCTCTTCTAAGAAGGTATCCTGGGCTCTAAACTAGCATCCGTGCATAGTAGTGTGGTATTTGGTGAGGTTTATTTTTTCCTTTCCAGTTAATTTTTTGGGGTTCTCTTTATCTTTCTTAGTTTCTTTTGTTGCTGCTCGGGCCTTGAGGCCCATTTCTCTTGAAATTTGGTGCTGATGTCGTTGTGTCAATGGGCCTCTCCCCAACATCATGAAATGATAGGTGCTTGCTATCTCATGTCAATCCAAAAACAGGTACAATGGCAAAAGGGAAGTGAAGGAGAAAGAGGGGGGGACAAAAATCCATGCAGATGGTGGCATTTCTTATCTTGTTTAGGTTTTCTTTTTTGATCATTCCCCACTGCGACTGATGGTGGCTCTCTAAAGTACTCAAAACCAAGTTTCTAAGGATTAATCATTACAAGTTAGTTCCTCCATAAAACCGTAGTACCGTTTGGCTTTTCAATACATGTAGGATGGTTTAAGCCGAACCGAAACATTGATTGATATTAGAGATACATATATACTTAATCCGGTTATGGTGAAGCCATTTGCTTAATTATAATGCAAAAAATCTATCCTAGTGACCGCCCTTGGCTGGCCAATCTGTGTCAGGCACAATTCTTTTATAAACGGCACTCTTCCCCAGTGAGCATTAGCAAGCACTCTCCGGCTAGTGCGGGGGTAGGAAGGAGGGTGTACGTATGTATGTATATACACACAAAGTCTAGCATTTCCTTCCATATGTGCGCATTGGTTGTTTATGCAAAGAGGCATAATCCTTGTATCTATCTATCTATCTATCTGTATGCATTTTCTTCCTTTTCATTCAACTTGTCACATTGTGTTGTTTATCATGTTCTCTGAACGTTGGTTGTTGTGCCATTTGATTAGCTTCAAGGATTATATCCCGGGGAAGTATCTTCCCTTATATGAGGAGCATTGTATTTGTGCATCGAATCATAAATCAGTTGGCACATGAGGTAGATCATCATCCTTCATTAATTCATTAATTCATTCATTCATTCATCCGTCTAGTACTGCATGTCTACTTTGTGGAGATTATTTTTAAAAAATAGTCTTCATGGCATCATAATAGGAGGGAGCAGAGGTGCAATGTATGGTATTTTCCTCTGCTGTGATGTGAGCACTGATTGGAGATCTTTTGGATGGCATGGCATGGCATGGCAGACAGAGTATGATGCAATGCAACCATTTCTCCATTCTTGCTACTACTGGTGACTCCTACTATTTGTTATTTCTTGCTACTTTTAGTGCTTTGCAGTACATGTGGGTTGTCGGAGGGCAAAGGAGTGGGAAAGAAGAAGAAGAGCAAAGGACGTTTAATTCAAGCTAAAGATTGAAATCCACGGAGCTTGCTAGGTTACTTTCCATCCTATATTGATTGTGATAATTGTGGCCACTGTTTTTCCTGCTTTCTGAGGTAACATGGGATGTGGGAATTCTCCCCATCTTTTGCTGTTTGCTAGTTGTGTTGTGACTTTTGCGACTGTATAGAGCAGGGTATGGGAAGCTGGAATATGCGCATATTTATTTCAACTGTCTATTTTTGGATCTAATTTACACTCGGAGGGCTGTGAAGTCCTCCCCTGTGCGTATGGTGTTTGAGCCTTTCGGCTGTTAAATTGGATTCTGTCTCCATCTCTCTTGGACGGAACCAGGATTTTTACAGAGGATGAAAATATGTTTAATCAGAATTTTAAAAAGAAATATTATTAGTCATTTATAATATAATATTAACTTCTTTTTTTTCCGTAGGGGGTGATTGTCTTTGCTTGTCCCGTCTTGTTTGTCCCTTCTTGCTTAAGTTTGAGTTCGACTCGTGATTTGACTCGAAAAGCTTGGCTCGAGTTGAGTTCGATTTCTAAAAGCTCGAATTTGGTAAAGAAGATCGCTAGTCTAACAAGCCAAATAAGTTAATGAGTTTTTTAATTTTTTTATAATTATATATTATTAAATAGTATTATTTAAGTATATAAAACTTTATCAAAATATTATAAAAAAGTAAAAATAAATAAAAAACTGCATTAAAATCCGAGTTTGAGCTCGATATAGTGCTTGTCGAGTCTATCGAGTCAAACTCTAACCTTATCTCTATAAGCTCGTTAAGCTCGAGGTCCAGCTCGAGCTCGAGCTCGGGCTCGTTAAAATTAAACAAGCTTAGCTCGTTTATAATGATATTCGGCTCGGCTCGGCTCGTTTACACCCCTAGATGCCCCCCTCAGTTGTCAAAAAAAGAAGAAAGAAAGAAAACCAACTGCTCGAGAATTTAATTGAGATTTTCAAGAATATAACTAAAAAATGAAGGAACCAATACCAAAAAATTCAAACTCGTAATTTAGAAACCAAGTCTTTCTGAATGTCAAACTCATGAAATATATTTAATTTAGAACTCATAAAACAAGCCATTCCATTTCCAACCATATGTAAATTAATCATACAAATACAATGAGGAAGTTCCAGTGTGACCTCCGACAATTGCTAGTGCCACCAATCAAATAACTCACGCCACGACAATTATATTATTCGACCAGCCTGATCGAACAATTCGATCGAACAAAAACAAATGGAGGAAATAACAATTGTTGTGACCTCCACTCCCCAGGTATCTCTACTGATGGGTGTCAAAGTGAAAAGGGGGAAAGGGGGGAAAAAAAGCGTTTGAAAATCTGCACCAGCCATCATTTGTTAGCTGCACAGTAAGCCCCGTCGTGCACAAGACTTCACATGTCTTCTCGTTCACTAAGCTGCAGATCTTAGTGCCTGCAGGAGTAAAACAGAGGATCAGGGTTTAAGAGAGGGGGGTTATTGACAAGATTTATACATACAAGAGAATCGAATCGGGTGTCTGGTGATAGGAGCTGAGTTCGAGTCACCTGCAACATGAATTTGGTTCCCACTCTTCCCATCAATTTCCAGCAGGAGATTTTATTTTAGAAACCATGTCATTTGCTCAACGAAATGACATTTTGCACTCTGAACAACACCATGCTAGAAGCATGTCAAAAGTACAAGTGGGACTAGTGGCCAGTCATCAGCTTTTGCATCACGTAGCCCTCTTCCATCTTTCGGGCTGTGCCCAACACAGGCAGAGTTACTACGTGATGCCTACCAAATAACACAATGCAACCAGACATATGATGAAACCAAACATGATGGAATCAACATAGAACTGAATTCATAACTCGAGACCACAAACCAAAACAAATACATTCGCAATTCAATCCTACAGAGCTAACATGAAACAATTTCAGGCAAACACAGAGGATGTTCACAACAAAACACATACCCTTAAAAATCCTGTACCAACAAATGATTCTAATATGAAAATGAACAAGATGTCTTCAAAGATTAAGCTACCGATTAATATTATAGTTAGATAAATGTACAGAAGCTAATTATGGTAAAAACTACCACAATCCTGTAGAGAAAACATAAAATGTTGAAACTGGCAAAAACCACAAAGAAGGTAATAATAGTAAGAACACTTCTAACAAGAAGCAACCTGGGTTGACAAGCATGGACATTATAAAAAAAAATAAAAAATAAAAAAAATAATATTATCAAAAATCACCTCAATCAGAAGCAGCCGCAGTATATCATGAAAAACAGGAAGATGGGATGAAGGAAGCCTGTTTACTGATGCTCCACCTATGTTATGTCTGATGGACAGATGAGACAGAGAAATACGAAGGCATGACAGCAGCAGAGGCAAAATAAAATGGGCCTGATTTTGGACAGCACTCATGTAATACAGCTTCTGATGCCAATAGAGCTGGTCTTCAGTGACCGCAAACTTCGAGCAGAAAACTGGGGACCATGACAAAAGCCTCAATAAGTAATAAGAACAGACTCCATAGTGCAGAATCTGGTTTGCAAAGGAATGAGAAGGAATATCAAGGGCAAAGAACCTATTCTTCCATACGCGATCTGATCCCAACATTCCAGCCTATCTCAGTCAACTGATAGAAGCAATTTTTATAGAAAAAAGCCTATAAACTATAAAGCAATTACTGACTATCTTCTATATAATAAAACAAGACACATTTTGAATCTATCCCTCTCTTGGTAGTCATATGTGGACAAAAGCAAGACTATCATTCGTTACTCTCTTGTCTCCTTTCACATCACATCACATAATATTACACAACCCATAATTTATTTTTCTTTTATATTTTACTATATAATTTATCAAATATAAATATATAATAGTCAACAATCATAATTTTTTACGAAGATCAAAACAAGTATAATGTTAATATAAATTTTTTTTTTTATCAAAAAACTATATAAAATGCATGGCACGACACCGATACCATATGTAAATTGTAAGTATGTTCACCGTGCCAATTAGATTAAAGTGAAGGAACAAAGTTCAACGGCACGGGCAATTTTTAGTTGCTTAAAGTGAAGGAACAAAGTTCTCCCGATTTCACTTCACTGCATAGATGAGCCGCTTTCTAGAGCACAACTCTAAGTACAAGAAACATTAGACGAATTTTCAAAAGAGATCTACAGATTAACTCGAAACATATTCAAAGATGAGCCCACTAGATTTGGTGATGCAACATGTTCACAAGAATCTTGCAAGAATCTTAATACGATGTTGGATGTCACTAGTGTAAGACCTTGGACAGAGACGGACCAAACGATATGAAGTCAGGAGGCTAGTCAATGCAAAAACTTACTGTTCACACCAAGGCATTACTACCATCTCCCATGTGCTGAAACACAACTCGAGAGAGCCACACATTGAGAAATCATTCCATAGCCTGAAGCGGAAATCACAACACCTGCCAGAACAAGCCATGTCCTACCCAATAAAGCAGAAAACAAAGTCATAACCTGACAGAAATAATGTCCAAAGAGAGATTTTCAGAGGTTTTTCCTTGAACAAAGTTCTGGAGGCCATTCCATGAATCGATAAGCTAGAAACCAAGACGTGTGGTTCAGTCAAATAACAGCCAAGAGTCTGCAAAAATATATACACAACCATTAGAATAGCACTTCCTATATTGAGCATGAGATCAAATACTACAACCCCCATCTGGTTGGTCCACAACATGAAACCGATTAGTGCACGTGTGCAAGGCCTCAGATATATCATGAAACCTATAGTCCTTGAAAGAATGCATGACCCACAGCATGAACAGTCTAAGTACCAACTTGCAAGCAATTGATTGCTGAGTCCAGTTTCCAGCGTTGGAGATGCAGCAACATAAAGCCACAAAAACTTGGTAGAAAACCATCGCAGAAGCCCTGTGAGACTTGTCAGGCCAAGTAAAATCCTTGCCAATATGATGATCACAGCACCATTAATGCAAGAACCAACTTGTAAGCAATTGATTAATCAATCAAAATCTTTGTCCGATGGTGGAGAAATAGCAACGGCACCATAACTTCAGAAGTTCAAAACTTGCATATTGAAAGCCATATTCACACTATGAACAGAGTATAGTTACCAGTCCAGCCATTCATCAAGGCATAGATCGTTGTGCTGCATGGAACCCATCATTACTCCCAACAAATATTAACCTACAGTCCGTTCTATTGGTCGTCTAAAATCTCAGCCCCAGACTAGATCAATATTTGATATATCAGTATCATTACTGTAGTTAAACCACCTAGGACTCTCTATATATCAGTCCTGAAAATTTCAGTAACTCTCTTGTTAAACCACCTAGGAAAATGAAGCAGCAGGTTACTACTTACTGCTAACAATAACCAACATGAAACCATAACTAAACCAAGGGAAACAAGTAACCGTTGAGGAAGACCAGGAATGAGCAAAAACTAACCATCAAGAAATCAGAACCAAGTTGCAACGCTACAAATCACAACTACATAGCAAAAAGGGTTATGCAGCACAGAGAAGACAAGCACGTAAGAAATCTGAAGAGCTCCCCATTCTATGAGTTTCAATGAATCAGAGAATCAAGAAATCAATGAACTCGAAGAAGTTTGAAAAGCTCACTTTACCGCTATCTTCAAAACCAAAACTGTCCAACTCCACCGCATGACTCGGATGGAAAAACAGAAACCTAACCCTAAATTGTACAGATACTACAGACCTGCAACAAGACACTGGACAGATAAGCCATCAACGAGAAAAGAGAATCCAGATGAGCAAGACGCTGAATCAGATTAAAGGGTTCAACAATCGAAACCACACACCCGATAAGTAGTTGCAGATCAGATTGCAAAGAGTCCACCATATAATACTTCTTTCAGCTGCCAAATGGCACAATCTGTCAAAGAGTATGACAAGAACCGGTACTTGAATAACCGAAAAAAGCACAGAAAAACTAAACCAGCACTTCTCACTTTAAAGGCGTAGAAGCAAAAAGTATCAGAAGAACTTCTCTAACTGCCAGTAGACACCATATTGCAGTCTCCTATGTTGCTCAATTCAAAGCACCTCGCAACATCAGAAATATTGCGCAGCCACTAATAGAGGCATTTATTGACTACTAACCCGTTCAAGAAGAATATTTACCAGTATGATGAACCCCCACTAGACACCTGCTGGCCTCTTCTACTGCACTCAAGAACTTCAACATCTGACAAGCTTAAAGAAAATGCTAGCTGCATCATTCTGCAAAATAGCCACAAAGCAACGGACAACATCGCTACTACTGGCTATTAAGTGCTTACCGAAACATGTTGGCGCCGCACCAGGAAGGAACAAAACATCATTACCAAAAAAAATCTGCCTAATGCTACCATAGAGTCCCATCAGGACAATCAAGCAAATGAGTCAGAATCGAAGAAAAAGGAGTAATAGAGTTCGACTGACTGCTAGAAAGAACTGAGAGGAGCTCTGAACTTCTCATCCCTTTTGCCTGCAATCAAAGAGGGGAAAGGGAGAGGAAATTTATGAAAAGGGATATCAAGAGAGAGAGCAGTCGAATACCTACTCGCTACTCCGTGTTGGCCAAGATCACCTCACCACAAAGGAACAAAACATCATTATCAAAATACTGCCTACCGCTGCCATAGAATCTCATGAGGCCAATCAAGAAAACAAGCCGGAATCAAAGAAAAAGGATGAATAGAGTTTGACTGACAACTAGAAACAACTGAGACAAGCTCTGACTTTTCATCCCTTTTGCCTGGAATCAAAGGGGGAGAGGGAGAGGAAATTTATGAAAAGGGACAAGAGAGAGTTGTCGATTCCTACTTCGCCACTCCATGCTCGCCAAACATGTTAGCCAAGATCACCACGGCACAAAGGAGCAGAACATCATTTCCCAAAAAACTGCCTAACGCTACAATAGAATCCTATCACGCATATTAAGTAAACCAACCGAAATCGAAGAAGGATGAATAATAATGAACATGCACACAGAAGCCCTAACAGGAGAAAACCTAAGCACTCCGTTCTATAATCAGAGGATCAAGAAATCAATGAAGCCGAGGAAGTCTAAAAAGCTTCCTTTATTGGAACACGGTTACCAATGTCTTCATTATTCACAACCAAAAACAAAAATCGTAGAGAATCCTCACAAGCAAGACGAAAAATCAGATTAAGAGGTTCAGCCATCAAAACCTCACTCCAGATAAGAAGCCCCAAATCGGATCAAAAGAAGTCCGCCACCGCAGGGCATGACATAGCTACACCGCTACTACGTGCTTGCCGCAACATCAGAAATATTACACAGCCACTAATAGAGGCATCGATTGACTACTAACCTGTTCAAGAAATATTTCTTGAACCCCGCTAGACACTGACTGCAACATCTGACAAGCTTAAAGAAAACGATAGCTACATCATTCTGCAAAATAGCCACAAGGCAAGGGACAACATCGCTACTACTGGCTACTACAAATCTGCCATATTGTTGCATCCGGATGATCAATCAAACGAGCTGGAATCAAAGAAAAGGATGAATATAGTTTGACCGACCGCTAGAAAGAACTGGGAGGAGCTCTGAACTTCCCATCCCTATTGCCTGCAATCAAAAGAGGGGAAAGGGAGAGGAAATTTATGAAAAGGGACATGAAGAGAGAGCTGTCAGTCAAATAACTACTCGCTACTCCGTGCTTGCCGAAGCATGTTGGCCAAGATCAAGCAATGGAAGAAAACATCATTACCAAAAAAACTGCCTAAGGCTACCATAGAATCCCATCAGGCCAATCGAGCAAACAAGCCAGAATCAAAGAAAAAGGATGAATAAAGTTCGACCCACAGCTAGAAACAGCTGAGAGGAGCTCTGGACTTCTCATTCCTTTTGCCTGCAATCAAAGAGGGGAAAGGGAGATGAAATTTATGAAAAGGGACAACAAGAGAAAGCTGTCATACATACACGCTATTGGCCAAGATCACCTCGCCATAACAGAAGAAAACATATTCAAACCTTGAAGACTCTAACATAGAATCCCATCAGGCCAATCAAGTAAACAAGAAACCTCAAATCGGCGGCAGCCAAAGAAACAAATTCAAACAATGAAGACCCTAACAGAAGACATCTTGTTCCACCTCAAATCAGTAATCATCCAATGCAGAATTGATTTGGTTAACTAATCCACATCCCAAGACGGCTACCTAAAGCACCTTCATCAAATCATTGTGAAAAGGAGGATAATATCATGAAACAGATTCTGTACTTGTAGGAAAATCAAACTGAGATAATATCATGCTTGGGAGTAGTACCTATTCGTTTTTGCATCACATAGCCCTCTTCCTTCTTCCGGGCTGGGGACCGGCTGTGCCCGACACAGGCGTAGTTACTATGTGATGCCTACATGCAACAAAAACATATGATGAAACCAAATATGATGGAATCAACATACAACCAAATTCATAACTAGAACAACGAAGACTCAACCTTGAGATACAAGCAGATACCAACAAAACAAAATAAGAATTTCAAAGGAAAAGTAGATAGCCTGATAAACAAGGACATAAACATATTAGAACTACTGCCAGTAAAAAGTGAAATAGGAAAAGCTGTAAGCAGCAGCATATGCGCTTCCAAATCATATTATGCCACCTTCACTTTGAGACCTAGGCCACACACAAGCAGCATACCTAAAGGCCCACAGGAGGAAAAAAAAAAATATCATACCAAGACAAAAGACCACAAAAAATCAGGAATGTCAACCCAAAAACCTACAGAGCAAGGGCAACACAATCAAGAAAATGGATGTCAATCAGAATATAACCTGAATAAATATAGATGATAGCAACTCAGTCATATTAGCAATGTACCAAAACCAGTGACCAATAAGTGTAAAGTCCAAAATTAGAAGTCCAATAATAGAAAATCAACAAATACTAAATTATCAAAAATCACCTCAATCAAAAGATCTGCCAAAAAGAAGAAATACACCCATTGTGAATTGTTAAAAGAGAAAATTCAACAACAGGAATATAGGATATGATGATGGACAGCTGAATAAGTGAACTATTTATGAATAAAAAGAATAACATTAATTGAACTACTGAATTTTTTTTCCCCTTTTTCCTTTTCAGTTTGGGGGAGGGTGGTCATGGTTAGTGGGATGAGATAGAGATACACCATGGCTTGACAGCAGCAGAGGCAAAAAAAAAAAAAAAAAAAAAAAAAAAGAGAAGAAAAGAAAAAAAGATAAAGACCAGATCTTCAATAGCACTCATGTAATCCAGCTTCTGATTCCAATAGAGCTATCTTCAGTGACTGCAGACCTTGAAAAGAAAACTGGGAAGGAGGAAATCATCAATAAGTAATAAGAATAGACAACATTCTGAAGATTTTTCAGGAGCTCCAAAGATCAAGTAGATATTCAAAGACATATGGTGAAGCTACGTGTTCACACTTAGGTGGCAGGCTAATCGATTTCCAAATAAGGGTCTTTTCATTCCATGTCTTCAGTATCCTGCAAGAATCTAAATACGGCATTGCGAGTAGGATGCAACTAGTGTAAGATCTCGAGTGGACGAAATAACCTGATATCGTGAATTTGAACTCCCTATAAGGATATAGCAACACGTGAACCCTCATCCACCAAATATACACACAATTGAGAAGTATACCCGTGTAATAAGAACTGCCAACCACCACCTGTGGCATGAAATCAGTCTAGTGAAAGCAGAGCTAAATGACAGAAACAAAAGAAAAAGCTAACTGTCAACACCACAACATTATTACCCCATCACCCATGAGCTGAACCACCACTCAAGAGAGAGCACAAATTGTGAAGTCAATCTGGACAACCTGAAGCAAATATCACCACCTGCCAGAACAACTTGTGTCTACCAGAGTTAAAACTGACATTGAAGCATCATAACTTGACAGAAGGAATGTCCAACGAGACTTCACAGAGGTTTTTCCCTTGAACATAGTTCTGGAGGCCGTTCAATGAAACAATAAGCTGGAAACCAAGGAGTGTGGATTGGTCAAATATCTGTCAACAGTTTGTAGTGTGATGAGGCCGATGTAATATCAGTAAACAGACATATACAGAACCATTGGAATAGCACTTCCTATATTTTAGCATGAGATCAAATACCAAAAAGCCCTGTCTAATGTCAGAGTCATTGGTCAACAAGATGAAACCAGCAGATGAGCAAGACTGAGATATATCATGGCACCCACAGTCATGTGACAAGAATGCAAGTCCCACAGCATGAGCAACTTAAATACCAGCTTGCATGCAATTATTCAGACACTCCAGATTCTGCTGTCCAGAATTAGTACAACATCTGCACAAGCCCTGTAAGACTTGTCAGGCCAACTTCTAAGGCATAAAACAACATTTAAGTGACAGATTTGTCATTGGGGTGACTATAAACCATCACTATTTTCAGTCTGTTCTTCTATTGGTCGACTAGAAGAGGTGGCAGGAAAAACTATAACAAAACAACACCAAGTAATATTGGTTTCTGAACAAATCCAGCAACCGCAGCCACAACATATGTGGTGAGATGAAGAAAGGAAGCTATTTACTGATTCTCAACCAAAGTTGTGGTTCTATGTGACTTACTGCATACCGAAATTCCTTCTGTCCAAGTAAGTTTCATAACTGCCTACAAAATCCTTCTGTCCAAATAAGTTAGATAGCTTACACCCAAGGGGCAAAGACAATGGAGGCGGCAAGAGAAACTATAACAAAACCACCCCTATCCACACCTGGTAATAATGGTTAAAGAAGAGTGCCAGTAGATTTCGATCCAACTCTTGATACCAATCTTGGCTATACACAACACATAGTCAAAGCTCTCCTGATTTCACCGCATAGATGAGCCGCCTTTTGTAGTACAGCTCTAAGCACAAGAAACGTTCTGACAAAATTTCAAGAGCTCTACAAATCAAGTAGAAACATAGTCAAAGATGAACCCCATCAAATATAAACACAATGAAGAAGTATACCCTCAGGCACTAATTGCTGTCAGTTCTTGTTCTATGGTTGAAAGTTAAGGAGTAAGCTTTCACGATTTCACCGCAGAGATGAGCTGCTCCATGGAGTACAGTTAAGTACAAGAAACATTAGATGAATTTTCAGGAGCTCTACAGATTAAGTACAAGAATCTTCATAGATGAACCGACTAGATTTGGTGATGCAACAGAACATTTCACAAGAATCCTGCAAGAATCTTAATATGATGTTGGATGTCACTAGTGTAAGACCTTGAACATGAAAAAACCTGATATCGTGAATTTGATCTCCCAAAAAGGTGAATATGACAACACTTGATCCCTCATCCATCAAAAACACCTTTGGAATAAGAACTGCAGTAGACCAGACCCGCTGATAGCATGATGTCAAAGTAGTGAAAGCAGAGCTAAATGGCAGCAACAAACCTAGACTAGTCAATACAAAAGCTTACTGTTAACACCATGACATTACTATGTCATCACCCCCATGAGTCGAATCAAGAGAGCACAAATTGTGAAATCATTCTAGACAGCCTGAAGCAGAAATCACCTCCTGCCAGAACCACCTATATCCTACCCAACACAAGCTAGAAATGAAGTCATAACCTGACAGAAAGAATGTCCAATGACAGTTTTTCAGAGATTTTTCCTTGAACAAAGTCCTGAAGGCCATTCCATGAAACAATAACCTGGAAACCAAGGTGTGTGGACTCCCAACAGTCTGCACAAATATATACACAACCATTGGAATAGCACTTCCTCTATTGAGCGTGAGATTCAAATACTACAAACCCTATCTGGTATGTAAAGAATGATTGGTCTACAAGATGAAACCAATTAGTGCACTTGTGCAATGCCTATGAGACATCACACCTACGGATGCATGATCCACAGAATGAAGTTAATGAACAGTCTTAAGTACCAAACTGCAAGCAATTGAATGCTGAATCCAGATTCAGGCATTGGAGATACAGGCTACAGCAGCATAAAGCCTAAAAAAACTTAGTTAAAAACCACAGTAGAAGCCCAGTGAGACTTGTCAACCTTAAGTCCATTCTTCTATTGGACGACTAGAATCCCAGCCCCCAGCCTAGATCAATATTTTATATCTGTACTATAGTTAAAAGACCCTTGCTAGCGTAACAGTCCAGAAAATTTCAGTAACCCTGTTGTTAAACCACCTAGGAAAATAACCTTCTAACAATTTGCAGGAAATTGCAAATTCAGAAGAACAAGATGGTATTAACAGAAAATTATGGCAGCCTAGGAACAATCACCATACACAATAGGTGAAGGTAAGAATAAAATAAAATGTCAAAAGAAAACAAAAGAAAGACAATCCCCCATACTCCAGCAACATACAGTATGAGAAAGATGACAGGAGCTATTTTGAATAGAATACTTCTCAATTCTTGGTCAATCAAGCCATGAAAAAGAATTACAGAAGAAAAGAAGAGAAGCACAAAGCAAGCCCGCCAAATGGTCTTTCATCTACATGAAGATATTTGAGCAGCATCTTTACCAACACAATAGGAATGTGTGAGAGAAGGGAAATAACCAAAGAAATTTCCAAATAATGAACAAAGAAACACAGGCAGAAAACCTGCTTTTGTCCAGGAACAGGAGAGAGATGGCAGAGGAACTACTTCAAATAAAATGCACCGACAGCAGACTATTCTGTGAGATAAAAGCCAAAAGGTACAAGAGAAGCACAAAGCAAGCTAGTCAATGACAGGAACCAACCAATTGTAATCGAGTGCAAAATTTTTAGGAAAAAAAAAACTCAATCAAAAAGGAACAGTCATAAACCAATCACCAGCACCGTAAGTAGCCCTTCCAAATCCGACCAATTCCAGCAGACATATCCTGAAATAAGGGTTCAGACAGACAGAGATGGAATGAAGAAAGAAAATCCATTCTGATTCTCCACCAAAGTTCTGTTCATATAAGACTAATTGCATAATGAAATTCCTTCTGTCCAAATATTTCAGACACAGTCAGGTGTGAAAGATACACCATGGCATGACAGCAGCAAAGACCAAAAAAAAAAACATGGCACACATTTAACCCACCTTCTAATGCCAGCTCGATAAGCAATAAGAATGGACTCCATGGTCCAGAATCATGGTAGAAAATCGGGTTTGCAAAGGAAGAATGAGAAGGAATATTGAGGATCAGAAAGGAACAGAAACCAATCACCACCACCATAAGTAGCCTTCCAAATATGACCAACTCCAGCAACTGCAGCCACCGTAACTTGTGAAATAAGTATTCACACAGATGCAAATAGAATGAAGAAAGGAAGCCCGTTTACTGATTGTCCAACAAAGTACTGTTCATATAAGACTTTAACCGGTATCAAGTTTTCTGACCAAATCCGGTAACTGGAGCCACAGAAGAGGTACACTGATTCTCATCCAAAGTAGTTTCTGAACAAATCCAGCAACTTCAGCCACAACATATGCGTGAAATAATTGCTGAAATGATGAAAGGAACCTCATTTACTGATTGTCAACTGAAGTTCTGATCCTATGTGACTCCAATAAGCATACCACAGGCCGTATAAAGATATTTGAATTGCATTTACTCAGAAGACGACAAATTCTTCAATGAACAGGAGCACGAACATAATCACAATCGAGTAAATGGGTGTCAATCAAAAAGTAACGACAAATTAGATCTTGGAATGCACACCAACTCCATGGTTCTACTCAAGCTTGTAATATTGAGGTCAACTTTTGAATGACACTGATCACATCCAAAAGAAATCTGTAAAGAGGAGAGGACGATAGAACCAGAATAAAGCCTATGCAATTGTTCGAATACATATCAGTCCTACTTCCTTCATCGAGGCCTAGACACAACCTCGTTTAATGATTTTTTCAGCTGCCAAATGGCTCAGCTTATTCACAATCTGGCAGAGTATGACAAGAAAGACAAAACCAGCACTTCACTTTAACAGCGTAGAAGCAAAAGCATCAGCAGAACTTCTACTGCCTGTAGACACCATATTCCAGTCTGCCATGTTGCTCAATTTGAAACACCTCAAAAATCAACTAGCAACAACAGAAATACTGCACCACCACTAATAGAGGAATCTATTGACTACTAACCAGTTCAATAAGTATATTTACCCGCTAGACACCTGCTAGCATCTTCTACTGCCCTAAAGTACCTCAACATCAGACAAGCTTAAAGAAAATGATCATTCTGCAAGATAGCCCGAGGGATGACACGGCACTCAATGCTCAAAGATGACCAAGAGTAAGATTTTATACCAATACTTCAGAGTTGATGAGATCTTGAGAGCAACATTATATTGAAGATGCAAACTTTATATGGGGTCTTGTAGATGCAAACTTTATGCTACAACAACTAGGGGGAATAACCATTTAACTGACAGCAGCACTACTGAACACAAGCATAAAAAACCAGTTGTTTGTCCCCCCCACCCCCCACCCCCCCTTCTCTCTCCAAGGCCCCAAAACTCTAGGAAAAAAGAATGATAAGTAACTGCAAAGAAAGCCAAGAAATCAGAACCAAGTTGGGATACTGCAAATTACAAGTAAACCACATCACAGAAACGGTAATGCAGTGCAGAAAAGAAGCACAGAATGTAAGAGAAAAGAGCATTGAAGGTCATCTATCCAGATGCAGGTAGTAACTCAAGAATGGATCTAAGGAAGCTATATAGAGAGAGAGATCTGCAATAGAATAATAAGATAACGAACTGAATAAACAAGTACACCCTTGGAAGAGTTCGACCAACTGTAGAAAGAACTGAGGAGCTCTGAACTTCTTATCCCTTTTGCCTGAAATCAAAGAGGGGAGAGAGAGAGAGGAAATTTGCGACAAGGGGCAACAAGAGAGAGCTGTTGAATACCTACTTGGCTACTCCGTGCTCACCGAACATGTTGGCCAAGATCACCTCGATACAAAGGAACAGATCATTACCAAAAAAAAAACAGCCCAATGCTACCATACAATCCCCCATCAAGCCAATTAAAAGCAAACGAATCAAAGAAGGATGAATAATAATGAACATGCACACGAAAGCAAAAGAAACAAATTCAAACCTCGAAGACCCTAACCGAAGACATCTTCTTCCATCTCAAATCCAATCACTTTCAGGCCGGAACAGGAGAAACCCTAAGCGCTCTATTCTATAATCAGAGAATCAAGAAATCAAAGAAGCTGAGGAAGTCTGAAAAGCTCACTTTATTGGAATGTGGTTACCAGTTACGCTATCTTCATTCTTCATAACCAAAAACAAAAATCGTAGAGAATCCTCACAAGCAAGAGACAGAATCAGATTAAAGGATTCAGCCATCGAAACCATTTCTCACTTTGAAGGCGTAGAAGCAAAAGCATCAGAAGAACTTCTGTAACCGCCGATTGCAGTCTCCAGTGTTGCTCAATTCGAAGCACCTTGCAACATCAGAAATATTGCACAGCCACTAATAAAGGCATCTATTGACTACTAACCTGTTCACGAAGTATATTTACCAGTGTGATGAACCGGCTAGACACCAGTTGCCCTCTTCCGCTGCACTCAAGAACCTCAAGATCTGACAAGCTTAAAGAAAATGATAGCTACATCATTCTGAAAAATAGCCACAAAGCAAGGGACAACATCACTACAACTGGCTACTCCATACTTGCCGAAACATGTTGGCCAAGATCACCTCACCACGAAGGAACAAAACATCATTATCAAAAAATCTGCTAAACGCTACCATAGAGTCCCATTGACAATCAAGCAAACGAGCCGGGATCGAAGAAAAAGGATGAATAGAGTTTGACCGACCGCTAGAAAGAACTGAGAGGAGCTCTGAACCTCTCATCCCTATTGCCTGCAATGAAAGAGGGGAAAGGGAGAGGAAATTTATGAAAAGGGATATCGAGAGAGAGTTGTCGAATACATACTCGCTACTCCGTGTTTGCCGAAGCATGTTGGCCAATATCACCTCGCCACAAAGGAAGAAAACATTATTACCAAAAAACTGCCTAACGCTACCATAGAATCCTATCAGGCCAGTCAACCAAACGAGCCGGAATCAAAGAAAAAGGATGAATAGAGTTCGACCGACAGCTAGATAGAACTGAGAGGAGCAATGGGCTTATCATCCCTTTTTGCCTGCAATCAAAGAGGGGAAAGGGAGAGGAAATTTATGAAAAGGGCCAACAAGAGAGAGCTATTGAATACATACTCGCTACTCCGTGCTTACCGAAGCATGTTGGCCAAGATCACCTCGCCACAAAGGAAGAAAACATCATTACCAAAAAACTGCCTAACGCTACCATAGAATCCCATCAGGCCAACCAAGCAAATGAGCTGGAATCGAAGAAAAAGGATGAATAATACTAAACATATATGCGGCAGCCAAAGAAACAAATTCAAACCTCGAAGACCCTAAACAGAAGGCATCTTGTTCCATCTCAAATCCTATCACTTTCAGCCCAGAGAAAGAGAAACCTCAAGCACTCCGTTCTATACACAGACGTTACACAACACAGACCATGGCCAGCAATCTGAGCCGCCGATTCGCAACCATCATCCTCGATCTCGCTCAGCTGCCGAAACTTGGACTCCCAGTTATCGACCCCGTGACCGGCGGTCCTGTGTTGAACTCGGTGATTCAATTCATGACAAATTTGTTTGTCAAACTCAATGTGAATTTTCAACGGAATTGAAGAAGAGTGAGATTCTGGAGCAGATTATGGAGAGAATTGATGCGGAAGATGGATTCAACGGGACATCGTTGAGCCTCGTAGAACAAATGATTGCTAAGCTTGCTTCATCATCGTTGTGTGTGAAATGTGAATAGGATTGGCTTAGGCTTGTATTTGCCAATTGCCAGCCTCAGCCTCAGCCTCAGCCTCTCACTCTTTAGTTTTCTTTTCTAACATTGCTACGTCGTCGAGATAATCTTGAGCCAAGTTATCAAGATGCGATTCACCTCGTCTGGTTGAAATTCAAAACTAATTTTAATATTTTATGGTCTTGAGATGATGGATGAAAATTCACATTGAGTTTGACAAACAAATTTGTCACACAGTGCTCATGCTAACAACAAAGGAAATCCAATCAACGCAAAACTCAGATCTGCAATTAATTGGCCGGCATGCATTTTTCTTTATTTAAAGTAGTAGTAGGAGTAGGAGAAGAAGAAGAAGAAGAAGAAGAAGAAGCAAGGCACATGAAAATTGATGATCAAAAGTCGTAGCATCTACCACCTTTCTCCCAATCGCCGTACCGAGTGGGCTCAGGGCCATTAGGTCCGCCGATCTCACCCGTCTCCCTATTCATCACGTATTCCCCTTCATCATCTGCTTCTTCATTTTCTCCTTCGCCGTTCTTCTGGTCCTTCATCACGCCACCAGAAGCCTCTGTCGTCTTGGACGCTTCTTTCTTCGGATGTCCCACATCCGGACGAGATTCCAGCTGAGTTGATGAGCTCATGAATCGAATCACCGAGTTCAACACAAGACCGCCGGTCACGGGGTCACTAACGATAACTGGGAGTCCAGGTTTCGGTAGCTGAGCGGGAGCGAGGATGAGGGTTGCGAATCGGCGGCTCAGATTGCTGGTCATGGTCTGTGTTGTGTAACGTCTGTGTGGCCAGGCCAAGAACTTTAGAAAAGGAAGTTGGCGATGGCGCGATCTGAGCCGAGGCGGTAACCCTCTGCTGAGTCAATTTGCGAAATGGTTTCCGATTTTGGAAAGTGCGGTCGTTGTGTTGTGTGTGGAGGTTGGTGTGGGGTTGCGATGAATGGCAAGAAAGTCACTTTCGTGTACCGTATTGAATTACAAAGGTTGGTAAGAGCATGTACATTCGTATTGAGAGTTTTGATATCTTGTGTAATGATTATTTGAACCAAACGGCAGTATACAACCGTTTTAGTGGGAAATAGACGGTAGTGTACCGACATTTATTCTTTTTTTATTTTTTACAAATAAGTCCAATACATTAGTACACTACCGTTTCTGGTGAATTTAAACGGCAGTGTACTGCCGTTTAAACCTTTATTATTTTTAAAAAAAAAACTTCAATATAGCTGTAAATCCAATTCATATTTATATTAAAACACTCATATACATTACAAATGAAGGCTAATTACGAGCACCAAATAGTATATCCCACAAGCATAAACCCAATTCATATTTTTTTATCCATCCTCTTAACCTTGGCGATGCGTGTTCATGCCAATGTGGCCATATTAGGGGGACTGGGTAATTGGGGTGTATAAATATCTGGACGAAGTGACAATTGTTAACTCAACCAATCGCTATCTCACGTCGTCTTTCATCCGGAACCGGCTCGGATAGCAGTGGAAGATATGTATAAGATGTTCTATGA
>JAOWBR010191326.1:0-10090 GCA_028571145.1 Dionaea muscipula | reverse complement strand
CGGGAAGGGCTCCATCCGGACGTCGGAAAGTACGTTTTGGACCGATTTCAAAATACGCTCTATAACTTTTTCTGAAATGTTTTAGGCCAATCTGAACCGTTGGATATGTTCAAAATACGTGGTTTATAGGGGTACAAGAAACCCCACCGGAACCCAAGATATTAACGCATCAAAACCAACTAAAAGAAAAACCGAAAAACTAAAAATCCTATAGAAACCCAAGTAGATTTGGAAAGAATAACCCTACTGTAACCCGAGGGGTTAATGCAATGCGTTTTCAGGACGTTTTGAACACATCCAACGGTTCGGATCGGTCGAAATCATTTCGGATATGGTATTTCCTTTATACGCCAAAATCGACCGGAAAAACGTCCGGATGGAGCCCTTCCCGTCATTATTGGACCAAACACGTTTTCTGTTTTCTGTTTTTTTACTGAAAACTGAAAACTAAAAACTGAAAATAAAAACTGAAAATTGAAAATTGAAAACAGACAAACCAAACAGCCCCTTAGATTTCTACCATTTAAACTAGTATATAATTGTAATAAACTGGTTGAGAAGGAAGTAAGGAACATGTTTCACTCCAGAAGAACTCAACTCTAGCACAAATGTCAAACTTGTAGTAGAAGAAGGGCCATAAATTATTTTTGTTTCTTAACAATCACTCCAAATATCACAACATTTAGATTTCTACCATTTAAACTAGTATATGATTGTAATAAACATTTTCCCCTTGTTTATACAAGTTTTAATAGTTCTTGTTAGTGTGGACTTGGATTTAATGCTAATACAATATGTTTCAAAACGTAATTCATCAAAACTAAAAGCTAGTTGCTTAACAAAAACAAATTTGGCTAACTCATCCCTATTTATTGCGTCACTATTTGGAAATAAACTAGTAGGATTAGAAATATTAGAGAAAGTATGTATAGCCAATCATTGGTGTTTGGTCATTGCCGTACTCCACAAGATTATTTTCCCGATGTGCTTCTTGAGCGTTCCATATCCGTCTCCGGGCTTGAACTTTATAAGTTGTGTAACAATAGTTGCACTCTATTTGAAATTTGCCGCTCGAAAGTGGAATTTTTTGTAGTGTTTTGTAAATATATTGGAGATCAACTTCACTCTATTTTTCCCGGATGCGGGTTGAACCATCCTTGAGCATCAGGAGCGAGAATTTCTTGTTCATCATTAGTGAAGATGTCGATGTTTTGGCTGAATTCATATTCGGCTGATTGAGTAGGTGTCATCATAAAATATTTCACAGCGGAAGTTCGTATCGAATTGAAATTCCATCGCTCTTGCCTTACCTTTGCCTTTGGAAGAGTTTGATTGAGCCATTTTTTTGTATGAAGTATGTGAGAAAATTTAGACTAAAAGTATAAAATGAGATAATTGAAAATGTTTATAATATGGACAGGATTGGGAGAATTGAGAGGTTATAGTGAGTTTTGGTGCAAAAAATTTTTTAATAATGGGGGTATTTAGAGTTAGACTTGAGAGAATTGTTCCCAACAGCTCATTCTAAGCAAAATATTTGAGTTTTTTTTGGTGGAAAATAATCTTTGAAAATTGCCAACCCCCTTATTTTTTTCAGGTAGATTAATGCCCTGGCTTGTCTCAATCAAGTATCTTGCCATGAGGGATTTGACTCAGCCGGTGGGGTGGGGTGTAATAGTTGATCTTATCTTTATGAGTCAAGAGAAGAGAAAAAGATGAGTATATACAATACATATATTGCTATTTGCCACTGTTGCTTTTTTGGTGTTTGAATGATAGCCTAGATGTGTCTTTGTGATAGCCTATATATAGACTCTATTTGTTAGCCTAGCAAGAAAAGCATGGGCTAACAGACAGCACACCTACCCCAAGTTTGTTTGTGTATGATATGACTCATCGTCTTGTCTTGTCACTCTTTTTTCTTTCTTTCTTGTGGGCAATGTGCCTCTACAGCTAGTAAAATATATTCTAGTTATTTTTTTTTAAAAGGGAGAACCGGCAATTAGAACAATTCTAACTGCCGGCTCCTGATTCCAGGGACGGAGATCCGAGATCTGGAATCGGGAACCATCGTACCGGGTATTGTGGTCAATGGTTTTGGAACCATTAACCATGGCCCAAAATTGGCGCTTTCCGGTTCCTGTTTGTAATTGTGGCTAGTCCTGCTGTGGGTATGCCTGTATATGTGCATGTTTTTGGTTTGTGTAGTAACCAATAATGCAGCTGTTTTTGACTTCTTAATCCTAAAACTGTGGGAAGATTTATATGAAGATTCGAAGAAGAAACAGGGAAAACAATTGTCGACTTTCCTTGTTCATTATTTACTATGGACATTAGGCTACAGATCTTCAGTTGGTTTCAACTATGAACACGGGATGATGCAAATTTTGGTGTATGGCATTTTCTGCGTTGCGTGGAAGATTGTTTTCCTCAGGTAATGATACTGATCCCTTATTTTTCTATACTTCAATTGGTTCAGGTATGGTCCCAATGGGAGGCATCATATGGAAGATAGATTGATGAGGCAAAACACCCAGATCTTGCTGGATGAGGCCGCTTCATGGTCACTTTTGTGGTTCCTCTATGGAAAAGGAAATGCTCATCTCTCTAGTATTTGATTGTATATATTCCTACATGTCCTGTTCTGCAGATTACTTTTTATTTTTTCTTCCTTTGTTTATCCTGTGCTTTGATTTTTGGTGATTTATCCAGCTTTTGCAGAGGGTGATGCATGCTTCTTTTTAATTTGAGTCTTTGCTTGTGTCATTTGTTTCACGGTATGGTGCTAAAAAAGGTTGTTGAAATGGTATGGGTGGATTGGATGATTATTGTTTTCATTGTAGGCTGCAGCAGGCTCGCTGCTAAATTTGATATGCCATAAGTACATTTGATATATTTCATTTGCTATGCATCCCTGGAAATTTCTTGCATTTACTTCATATTTTTGTTTGGCTGGTCGATACTGGATACCATTTTATATTCAGCGGGGATAATTGCTGTTGTAGGGAATTTGAGCATTAGGTCCTATGATGTTTTAGGAAGAGTGTTGTTTTTGTCTTTCAAAGTTCAATTTAAAAACTAATTTAACAATGGCTGTTATATTTCTTTTAGTCGCGAAAGTGATAATGGGAGGCTCCGATGTGTTTGTCTGAAATGTCTGAATATCCCGAAACAGTTTGTTTGTGGTGTTCTTATCTCTGTGTATGTTATGATAAATATAATTCATAGGCATTTTACTATAAGGTTGACCTTTTGGTAGAGTTGGTTTCTCAATATGGTATCAAAGCAGGTTGTCCACGTGTGAAAGCCCAATAGCTACACGTGTCCCACGTCACTCAAGTTGTCTACGTGTTAGGCTTGAAAATGCCTCACACGTGTGGGGACGTGTTGAGGGTATAAATCCCACATCGGAGAAATGAAACCTTACAAAAGGGTTTATAAGGGTTTGAGACAACTCTATCTATTACCAATTGGTTTTAGATGTGAGCCCTAAAGCTACTTTATCAGTGTACTATGTCTAACAATTGTAGTTTTACATCATGTTAGGTAAATAGTTCTGTTTGTCCCTTTAAAAGATAATAGTTCTGACTGGGATTGTTTGAACTTGACTATAACATGCAAAGTAGTGTTTACCACTTTGTTACACAAGAGCTTAGTCTACCAAAACCAGTTACAGGTGAAAGTGCTTGGGTTTTCTGCATCTGATATGGGCTTACGGAATCCCACAATTGTCAGGCATAGAAAATTGAAACAATGTAGGTGTGAAGAATTGCAATTATAATTGGGTGATTGTCTGCGGAGAATCATGAATGATTTGGCTAAAAGATCAAGAGTATCTCTCAAAATGTTGGAATTCTGCTCTTTTCTGTTTAAATTTTGTTTTTGCATCAAAACACCAAATATCCATAAATGTGTACACGGCCTGATGCCTATAATGAGGAAAAAGGTCACTTTATTCTTTTGCGAAATTCAAATTCATTTCTACTTCAGTCTGAGTTTGTCTTTTATTAATTTTGTCCTATAATAAGCTGAGCAAATTATGTAGTAATAAGTATGAGATGCAAGCATGTTAGACCTTTTGCTATTCCGTTCCTTTGTTGGTTAATTAAGCTTGCTTTCTCATGTGATTGAGGGGATATGTAATCTTCTTAGCAAGCTTATCCGTAGGAGATGAAGGGAGTGTAATGATAGTTGTGGAAGTCTGTTGCATGAAAATGAAGGTGGAATAAGACTGATGAGATGTGAGCATATTAGTCTTTTTGCTATTTTGTTCCTTTATTGGTTAATTAACCTGGTTTTCTCATGTGATTGAGAGGATGCATATTTAAACTCAAAGAACTAATTAACTTAGCATGTGGAACTATTAGGATTTTTATCCGTTCTTGGTCAAGATTTTGAATTTCAATTTTATAATTGTAAATCAGTAATTTGTATAGTTCCACCGCCCCACCTCGTTAAAGTTAAGGATGCCATGTGGAAGATTTTAATGCCACTTGGATAAAATGCCATGTGTCACAATCGAAAAGCTTTCCAAATGGGAGAAAGTAGTAGTTGATAATCTTTGTTTTATTAAAATATAGGGAAAGGGTTAGGAAAGAAGGAAATAATGATATATGTTGCTAAGATAATACTATTCTTTGGCCTCCTAACACAAGTTTGAGCTTTTGATAGAATATGTTTCTCAATTTGATAAGCAAGAGTTGGTATCAAACTACCTCCAATTTATGACTAGATATGTTTTGCACATTGTGAGAGGAGGAACTGTGGATCTTCCATGCTTCAAGGAGAGAAGGAATTCACATGAGGGGCGTGTAAATATATAAAACTGTCTCCAGAGCATTGCTACCTAGCATAAGCTTTTTATTGGAGTTTGGTTCTTGGCACTTGTCTTGGCAAGCTTTATCTTGAATCAAATTTAAAATATACCCAGGACCAATATCATTTGAAATCTGCGTGGAGCATGAAGGCTTGATAATGTGATAATTGAGATGCACTACTTTCCTTTTTCATTTTCCTTTTGAAGTATCCAATATTATTATCTGGTTTTTCAGTGTGCAATATCCTGGTGAGGTGCAAGTATGCTTGTCCAAGTGAATTCTATTCCTGTTTGGTTTAGGTTTTTGATGCTGTGACATCAGATTTTGGTTGTATATTAAACTTTGTTACTTTCTGTCTTTTCAGGAACTGAAGAAATTCCAGAAGATCTTATTCTGGTGCAGAACTCTGCCTATTTTTTAAGCGGTTATTGCTTCCTATAACACTTATTTATTACTGGTGTTGAAAGTGTTGACAAGCAATTGTTTTGTACTTCTAACAGTCCCCAGCTACCTCACATTTGGAGGCTTGCCAGTTTGTTGCGACTGACTTGACAGCTCAGTTGTGCCTTCGAATTGTTCAGTGGCTAGAGGGCTTGGCATCTAAAGCCCTTGATTTGGAAAACAAGGTAATCATTTGTTCATATTTTTACTGTCTCCTAGACTTATTTACAGTGTGTGGACCTCGTTTAAACTTTATCTTCTCTCTGTTGCTTATTGTGCTTGCTTTATCGAACTTCTCATTCAGACTATGTAGTTATAATTTTTAAATAGTCTAGTACCTTATTGAAACTATTGCACTTAAGTGGTTCCTATGATAACCGATGACATGCTCCCAATTTTGTTCTATATGGGAAGTAAGAAAGCCTTTTCACCAGAGATGATTGTTGTAGTGATATCGCAAAAGTCATGTAAGGACTGTTGCTTGGGAAAAAAAGATTAATGCTATATGCTAGGTTGGTAAGAATAACATTTGTCTGGAAATATCGTCTGCATTTTTTCTATATTCCTGCCAGGGAGATATAAGCTATAAATAAACAGATGCTTATCTGTTGCTAGTCCATCTCCTCCATTTTTTGGCTGGAATCGTTATAAATTGGCAGTAGACCTTCTAAAAAAGACGCATATAGCAAGATTGAGCATACAGATTCTTCTATAGACTAATGCATATTGCAAATGTTTGTGCTTTATTCGGATCCTCTTCATAGAAACAGCTGGAGGCTGTACTTTGTTGTCCTTTATCAGTAGATAAGCTGATGGTTTTATTTTTGTGAATTTTTTTCCCAATGGACAGGTGCGAGGATCTCATGTTGGTACCTATCTCCCTAGTTCTGGAATTTGGCTCAATACGCAGAGGCATCTTCAGAAAAGGAGCCGAAGTCAGGATACTGTTTGCCACTTGGATTTTGATGCTCCAACTCGTGAAAATGCACTTCCATTGATCGATGATAGAGTATTGCCTTCAGTTTTTTCTCTTTCGTTTTCCCTTTCTCACCATTTGGCTACCGGTCCTTAACCCTTTTACTATATCTTGCTGTTTTGTCTTTCTGTTTTTGTTACTCATGCACTCAGTAACTGTCTCCAATCTTATATCAGAAAATAAAAACTTCGGTGTTTCTGGTGATTCATTTTTTGGAGGTGTGTACCTGTTGTATTGAGTGCTTAGACTTGTATTTAGATTCTGCTTGACTAGATCCCACTAGATGGGGTCGGTCACACGTATTCGCATATTTCAATCAATACAATATAGGGCATCGTCCATGGTAAGTTATAGTATTTCAAGGTCACTTCTAATTACTTTACATCAAGTCTTTTTCAGTCATTCTTTAGTTCTCCTACCTTCCACTACATAGCCTGCTCAACACGGACGCACCTCCCTCATCTTATTAATCATCGATGCCAACGTAAACGCCCCTCCCTCATCTCATCATCATGTGCTGAATATGTGGGTGGGCAAATTACTTCTAACATCTGCGTCATAGTCCCATGCTTTGATACATGTAGAGGAACCTTCTTCTACCACCGCAAGCCCCAATTTGTGGATGGCCAGCTTCCTTTCCTATGCCAAGTTTCTAGTGGTCTAGCAAATCATTTACCTCTCGCCTTTAACCTCAATCAGATACTGCTCACTGGTGCTTTAATCCGCTACACCTCCTTTTGTTCTGCTTATATTGGTCTTTCGGATTTGTTTTCATTCTTGCAGAGTGTTCTTTAATGGGCTTATTTCCTACAGTTTTCAAATACATTCTCTCTCCTATGGACTATGCATAGGTCCTCCTAATCCAAGATGTCACACCATATGTGCTCAACGAACAACAACAGTTTGAGTTAACAAAATTCAAACTCATAGCCACTTGGTCAACTTGGCTTTGATATCATGTTAATTACCAATTTTATCAAAAGTTCAAGATTGTGGTTTGAAGTAGAGGAAATGGCTTTATATTTCAATGAGATATATGAAAGCTTTTGCCCTTAGTATGTACTTAAACCATCATAGAAATAATCCATGGCCTTTAATTCATGATGAGGTGATCTTGTTCTATGAATGTCTATTTCCACATGTACCAGAAGTAACAACTAATTAATTGAAACTATATACGAAGGCAGTGGGATGTGCATCAAATTCTTATTTGTTTGAAATTGCGGGAACATTTTTGCTGTAGTTGTATCCAAGTTTTTCACTAGTTTTGGAAGCGTGTTGCAAATTCTGGAATTTAAAACATTTCTTTGATTTTGGGCGTTTAGAGTTTCAATGATTTGCGCTAGACTTCATGCCTGAGGGGTGTGTACCGTAGAAAGGACCCTTTGAAGAAATGTTCAATGCTTCTGCCTCTTTGTCTTGTATTTGTTATTCATGTTTGACATGATTCTTGTGATATGGCACAACACTCTTCAGCTGGTACCCATGCTCTGAAACCCATCTAGAGATGGAATTTGTTTTCTTTATGTTTTTTCATATTGCACACTCTTACACAGAAATGTAGTGATTATAATCCACATATGCTTTTAAATCATATATAACTCATTGATATATGTTCTCTGCTGCATCTCCATGTCTTAATGGAGTTTGACATTTTGCACCAATGTTCTGTCTGTCTTGTCTGTGTCGATTCCTTTTTTTCAAGAGCCATATTGTCATTTATATGTAACTGTGCATGTCCCCTTGTGTCTCACACCTTTTATATTGGTGTAAACATTTAGAATTGGAAAGATCTATTTTGAAACTATGTCAAATACTTCTTTGTAAATTTCCATAAATTTTGTTTCACCTTTATCGTTTTGATGTATATTAAGAACAGCTGTTGTTTACCTAATCAGAAGCAAGATGAATGTGTCATGGAAGATGTTTGGACTCTGCTGCGAGCAGGAAGACTGGAAGAAGCTTCTGACTTTTGCAGATCATCTGGACAGGTGTCTCCTTCTCTGAAAATCTTGTAGGTAAACGAAAAACTAAATAAGCAGAGTCCACGATTGTAAATTTATCTAATTCTATTGTGATGCTTCATCACAGTCATGGAGAGCTGCTTCTTTATGCCCCTTCGGTGGATTTGACCTGGTTCCTTCTATTGAAGCGTTGCAAAGAAGTGGGAAGAACAAAACCCTGCAGGCCATTGAGCTGGAAAGTGGTGTTGGACGCCAATGGCGTCTATGGAAATGGGCTTGCTATTGTGCTTCAGAGGTAGGGATGCCCACTTGGACCAAAGTGCATTTTACCATGTGCCTCGGTTTTTTCTGTTGGATGGTTCACGAGTATGAAAAACACTTGAAGACATGTAAGTTCATATCATTTAATTATGTTAATCCTCAAAATCCTGCATGGTCTGAGGCTCACAGTTGAATGGACTACAACCTATGATCACTTTGTCTCAGTGGATATATTTCTCATGCCTTTTAGTCAGTCTAAAAATTCTTTTCTGCTTGGACACGTTTATTTGGTTGAGCCTTTCTTCTCGCTTAATGCTATATCGGTAGGGTGAAATCTGTACATATAGTGTCATGTTTGTTTTTCAAGGGTTCATGGAATGAATACTGTCTCATGCTCTGCTGTCCCTTCTCTATTAATTTTCAGAGGATTGCACGGCAAGAGGATGGCAAATATGAAGCAGGAGTGTATGCGGCTCTGTGTAGTAACTTAAAGCACATGCTTCCAATATGTACAGATTGGGAGGTATATCCCGACTTCAAATTTGACTCGAAGCTTTCAAATGAATTTCGTTGACATGATTGTGTTCCTTGTCTTTAATCTTTATGTAGTGAGCTTTTGTCATGTGAAAACGACTCAGTTATTTGTTCTGGTATAAAGTCGTTTCAGTGAATGAGACAACATGTTTAACTTTCCATGAGATTGTACTAAGCGAGGATCACTCAACATATCTAGTGAAGATCGGCTAAGTATATATGAAGAGCGGTCTAGCCTTCTAGGTGTGGAGAAATCCTGTAGCATGCTGTATAGAAAAGATCTAGTCCTGTTGACTGAAGAAATATATATTTGAGAGTATTGAAGAGAGGGAAGTTTAACTTATCCACATTCTATGAAGCTCTTGAATTGTTTTAACTCCTAACAGATCCTTGTGACAGCTAATGGAAATGCCAGCACATCTTGTCCTTCGTTTGACTTCTATTTAACCAAATGAAGACTTACGTTAATGAAGCAAGGATCTGCTTGTGACACATGTTTCAAGCAGAGGCAGTTCCCATTGCATTGGTGAATTTGCCCAATTGACACTTATGAAGGAATGACATTGGACTTATTGGATCCTTAGCAATTCATGTGTGGATGATATTTGGGTACTCTAGAAAGCACACTTTATGGCCAGTTTCCAGAAGATATGCTAGAACCAATCATATTTATTTTCTCCTTCCTTGTTCCCAGGGAAGGGAGCATAGGGAATCGGAGCATTTCACTTTGTTTTGGCTATTAAGTTGACCTCAAGAATAATGTTCTTTTCTGTTGGTTTTCTTCCCTGTTCGGAAAATGCTATATTGTTATTATCGATCAACTCGTACATATCATGAATTCAACAGTTAAATTTGTCGTTGTTTGTATCTTCAGCTGCCACTTAACACTGACCATGCAGGCTGCTCCAAATCTTATGTAGTATAGTTTGTATATATCTTGAAATTTTCATTTGCAAGAATGAGAAAGCTTTCTGACCGTGAGGCGTGAGCCTCACCTTACCCTATTTTAGAATTCTTTCTGTTGTGATATACATAACTCATAGTTCATAGTCTTGACTTAGAGTATTATGATTGTGGCCCATTGTGTGTAGCCCATT
>JAOWBR010191315.1:0-10091 GCA_028571145.1 Dionaea muscipula | reverse complement strand
TTGAAATAAATATAAAATTTATATAAGCCAATTTTAAATAAATATAACTACATAATTCTGCATACTAACATATAACAAAATATGATAAAATCTGTTTTGTCAAAATAAAAAAACAGAAAATATGATTTGGTTTTATTTCCATCCAAACAGCCACCTATTGCTATTTTCTCTCAATCAAAGTTCCTTCAATTTCAATACATTCACACCACAATTAAAGCATTAAACAACAATTGAACAGAAAATCATCCCCTACAAAAAGAAAAACAGGAAAATTCAAACAGAGGAAGATTATCATAATCTATGGTAAACATTCAAAGCTCAAAGATCCCGATTTGTCGAGAAACAATCCCCTTTCTTCCTTGGAGGAGAAATGGCGTGTGAGGATTGATGCTGTCGAAGGCTAGGGCAAATGGGCACCTGGAGTTACGAGGTAGGAGCCGTGCCTGAACCCTCAGGTGCCTCAAAAGTGCGCTTCTTGCCGCCGTTCTCTGGGGCAGCGACATTAGGTGAAGAGCTTCCTTTCTTCTGGTGATGACCGATGAGGGGTTTGGCAGGTTATGTGTTGAGGAGCGAGGAAAGTAGTAGAGGAGAGTGAAGAGTGAGTTGCAGCACCTGTGGGCAAAGCTTAGAAAATGACTTGTTTTCCGCATTTTGAAATTTAACCTGAAAATATGGAAAACACGTTTTTGGTGTTTTGAGATTTTTCAAAATTTGTATTGGTTGTTTTCTGAAAACGGAAAATGAAAAACGGTAACTAAACATATTTTAAGCATTTTGAGAAAATTGAAAATGAAAAACGGCTGAAAATGATATACCAAATAGCACCTAAAGTTGGCTTCATATTTGATTCAGAAATTAAAGCCTTACAACTATACGATAGTTATGCAAGCTCTCAAGGTTTTAGTGTCATGTGCCAAACTTTTAAGAAAGTGAGTGGGGTTAAAATTAATTAACAATACTTTAGCTTGCAATCGGTGTAAAATGTGCAAGACAAGAAATTCGAAACTTGACAATATTCTTCTGATAATAAAAACAAATTGTCCAACAAGAATGAACATTAGCTTAATGGGTAGCGATTGAATTCATTTGTCATGGAACACAACCATGAAATGGACCTTAAGGCGGTAAAATATTTGAAGTGTAATCAGACTCTCAAGTCACATGTGTAAAAGGAAATTGAATTTAACAGAGAAGCGGGAATCAGAATTAATGCCACAATTAACACTACTATGAGGCAAGTAGGGGGTTACGAAAATTTGAACTAGATTGAAATAGGATGTATACAATTATTTGAATAACATCAGACGGCATGAATTGGAGGTTAGTTCACAAACTTTATTTGTGTTTTCTTATAGTCTATACATTTTAATGAATCTTTTAAATTTGAAATGTGTTTACTTTATTTCACGGAAATGACGTCTAAGTAATGTTCGCCTTCTCTACGAAAGAACAAGAATCAAATGATGATTTTTTTATGCCATCGATGTGGATGCAAATATGTGCTTGACAAAAGTCATTTGGGTAGCTGCAAGGAGCACAAAAGTATATAAATGGTTTGGTGATGTGATCACGTTTGACACTACTTACCTCACAAATATGTAAAAACTAATTTTTGAAAATTATTATAAAATAAGCGTTGGACGGAAAATTCTAATGTCGACTTTTAAATTAAATTAAGGCGATAACTTTTCTTCTTAAATTCGAAAAAAGAAAAAAAAAAATTCAATTCCATTTTTTTAGGAAAAAAAATTAGCGCAGGAAACTAAGAGCATCTAGCCTGTTTGACGAGCCGAAGTAGCAAAATGTTCCAAATCTATGCTTTATCAGCATCATTTGTTTGGCCAATAAAATGAAAAGTGAACAGTTGCCCGTTTTATTTGGCTAGGAACTGTTCAATCATTACTTTGCTTTTTGTTGTTCCCGATGCAACTTCTCCTCCGATTTTCTGATTTGATTGCTTTGCTTTCATAGTCGATGATGACTTAACGGAGTCCCCACCGCTCGGATCTAAGCTTGGTATGATCATGATAATGCATGATTTTGATTTGAGATCTGGTTTATGTTTTTTGAGGCCGCAACCACTCTCCCCTCCCCTGCCTCCTCCGTTCGATTTTGATTTTAATTTGGTTTGGGTTTGGTTCTTCGATTTGGTCTGCTTCGCCATGGAGCACGGAAAATTCATCAGTTTGATCTTGATTTCGATTTGCAAGTTCTTCATTTTTTGTTTTGGTTGGCTTTGATTTGGTGTTCTTCGATGGTGGTGGTGGCCAACGGTGTTGTTATTTGATTTGCCGACACTGTTCTTCGATGGTGGTGTTCGATTTGCCTAAACTGTTCTTCGATTGTGGTGCCGTTTGCTTCAATTTGGTGTTCTTTGAATTAAAAAATCAACACTGTTCTTCGATGGTGGTGTTCTTTGATTTGCAAGTTTTTCAAATTTGATTTTGTTATTTATGGTGGCCAACACGATTAAAAAATTGATAAAAATTTTAATAATATAATAAGATGAAGACTGATTTTTTAAAGTTAATAAATCAATGGTTAAATAGAAAAGTGAAATAAGTGAATTTTGTGAGATAACTGGATGAAACTGACTCTGATATTGATGCTCTAACTGTTTAACAAACGATTCATTGTCGACTTAGAGGTAGAGGTTATCAAGCCACAATTTAGAGGTAAAATTCTTTTTTTCAGCCATATTTTAAGATTTTTTTAGTCATTTTAGTCTTTTAATATAATTTTTAATATGTGACTAAAAAGTTCTTATCGAGCTTTATAATTTTTAATTTTTAATATGATCAGATATATCATATCGAGTCTTATAAATTTTAATATGGTACGAAAGATTCGCTGAACCGTATAATTTTTAATATGATCCGACAAGTTATATCGAGTCTTATAATTTTTAATACTAGAGGTTGCCCGTGCCTTCGGCACGATGATGATCACCTTTCTTATAAAATATCATATGAAATATTTTAAATATTTCATATGATATTTAATTTGATGTTTACTATATTATGATTCATTTAATTAATGTGATGCATTTACTATATTATAATATTTAATGTGATGTATTTAATGTGATGTATTTAATATGATATAATTAAATACAATCCAATGGTTAAAATTGATTCCCTCCCATTTTGTTGATCAAACGGTGCAAAATGTCTTAATATATTTTATGAAGAAAGATTCAAATCTTGAACTGTTTTGTATAATAGATGTTCCGACACATTTTACAAAACTTTTAAATGTGGTCTGACGGATTTTTTCGAACCTTATAATTTTTTATTTTTTATTTTTTTATTTCGTTCCCCTCAATATCCGATCATCAAATATTTCACCCCAAAATTGGAACATTCAAAATCAATAATCACAAATAATACCTATTAACCTAATCTAAATCATACTACACCTAAATCTAAATTTACCGCTGACTGCAATTCCACAATCGAGGCAACCGCACCGAGATCCCGCGGATGACGAAGGGCGGTAGATTTCAACCCCTTGCTCCTTACATGGGCGGCGGTAGCGAGGACCGACGATAACGAGCGATGCCCAATCACCTCCGACGACCTTGAAATCAGAGGCAATCGACAAGCCTCCTCGGATTTGAGGCAAATCAAAAAGAAATATCAAAAGGATAATATTGCTAAATATCACTTTTATTGTCTAAAAAAGAATTTTACCATAGAAAAATTGCTATTTTTCATAGTTTTGGCGTAAGGAAAAAGGAGAATTAGAACAGACCCTTTCAGCAACGAGAACCACGAACCACTTCTTGTTCCGAGTTGAAATCAGCAAGTCGTTATTTTCTAATGTTTTTTAGAATTTTTTTTTTATAGTTATACAATAATATGTTTGTCAATAATAAGAATTTAGTTTATAATGTTTGGGGGTTTTTTATATATTTTGTTGACGACACATGAAAATAAAATTAAACTTTGCTGGTATCGACCTTATAGATCAGAACCGATGTCAGAATTAGCTGGGAATCGCGATCTTGCATTATACTTTTGGCAATTTTAAAATTTGCATGATAAGATTGTTTTTATCAAGAACTAACTAATGCTCATAAAGTTATTCTCCGAGTCAGAGCAAAGCAAGTAGAGGGTTGAATATCTGGCTAGTTATGGTATAGATAAATTTGCATGATGCACTAATTGAGACAAAATTTGAGTCATTAACAATGATGATAACTACGGATTGCTCAAAAGAAACCTCTCAGAAACTTGTGCAGTAACCTGAAAAAGGCCAGATACCTCGTACGGTCATACCTGGATAGAATAGTAGTCAAGGAGCAGCATCATAAGATATGTTCCCGAGAGTCAGTCGTCCTGTAAATTTGGCTTCAACTATGGAAGGATGGGCAAGGTAAGGTGTTCCGATACATCATCTTTGTAAATGTGCTTGTTGCATGTCAAATGATCCGTGCCCGCCAGCTCCAAGTCCATACTGAGCAGCAGCAGCAGGATGAGTAATGACTTCTACCTGAAATGAACAGAAATATGATAGACTAAAGCCTAAATGAAGCTCAAATTTCTTTAAACAGATTGAATTATTAAATAATAATTCAAGGTGGTGCAACTTTTCTCCCTTCATTAGAGAAGAAAACCTGCCCTCAATACACACTTAATGAAAGCCGCTACCGCTACCTCTACCTCTACCACTGAATTCATAGCATTAAAGCCAGCCAGCAGGTTGCGAGATCACTGACAAACATACTTCCTGCAGAACATATTGCGCACGCGCGCACACATGCGCAACAAACAACACTAATGAATAGTACGAGATTGCAGACATCCAACCATACCATGATATGCTAGGCAGCTTCAAGTAGTATAAGTTTAAACAAACAACCTCCAGGTTAAGACCATTGGACCATGACAACAATCAACCTTCTACACCACAAATAAATCCCTGTCTCTATTGATAGCCAAGTGAATGGCTTAGCCACCTTTTCCTCTTCTTTGATGTGTTTGATGGGAAAAGGAATGAGCTTGAGTCAACTAAGCTCTAGCTGATTTGAATAGACCCAACTGCAAAGACAAGCCACAAGGGGGAACCAATCTTCAAACAATGGCTAAGAGTATTTCATGGTAAACACTTTCTGGTCTTGAACAAGTAACCTCTACACAACAGTGCAAAAACATCAACGCTGTTTCAAGGCTTACCCACTTGAAAGTACATACATTTTTTCAGTTTTTGTCCCTGTAGAGACAGATGGACCGCAGAAAAGTAGAACAATTAGATTTCATATTATAAATGCATAGACATTCTCCATCAGAATGATTAGCTCCATCCTCCAAATCCTTTATCTTGTTATCCTACCTTTGCCAAAGATTTAGTTACAGAATTAGTGTTGAAACTTCGGTCTTGTCTTGAGATTTTCTTGTTTGCTCTTGCTTTGGCTATTGTTGCCAATGTTCGACTTTGTATATTTGTTAGGATTTTGCCATGCTTAATTAGCTGTTTAAGTCTGTATAAGGCCCAAGAATCCATATTTATGAATCAAATGTTGCTTTAGTGAGTGAATAGTTGAAGGTTTCTTTCCCCTACGTACATCTCCTCCCCCTCTCCCAGTTCTTTGTTTCTCTTTCTGAACATCTAAAACTCTTACCTAGTTTCCTCCACTCGTCCTCTTTATATCCCCTTTCTCCTTCCTGATTTTCTGCTCATCATCTCTATTCCTTCCTCTTTCCCTTCTCTCCCTTCTTTTCCCCTTGTCCCACATCGGAAACTTCTTTGCAGACAAGTAAATCCACTGTTGTCTACTTCATTAATGAAGATAGTGGTTTTACCCACTATGTATGTGCTTGGAACATTATTAACAACTAAAAGTGTTTCCAAGTTTTCCAATATCTTTAAAACAGCAAGGTACCTGATGTGTGCCATATTGAGCAGAATATGAGCTTCCTCCATATGCCATGCCAGGATTTCCATAGCTTGGCACAAATGCAGGGCCTGTAAAACAATACAGGAAATAAGGAAGCAATTAATTAATGTGCTACAGTGCAATTTATGTCTGTATTCTATTTGTTAGCATTGCATTGGGCGTGTGGAAGGCCGTATTTTCCTATATCTGTACTTAGATTTTTATTTTTATTTTTCGAATGAAGATGTTCCAGCAACAAGTCCTTTTTGAGTTAACCTTGAAATACTATCAAGAATAAGTAACTGATTATCAAACAAGAAGTTATTAGCAGTACAGTACTTGGGTTTGCAGCAGCTGCAGCTGCAGCTGCAGCTCTTGCTCTCTTCTCTGCATTAGCGAGCTCTGCTCGTAATTTATCAATTTCACCAGCCATCGAAACCATATTTCTCTCCATGGCTCTGCCTTGCTCAAGGTTTGCAGCATGTGTCTTCTTTTCGAATTCAACAGCAGCCCTAATCATATTTTCAAACAGAAAAAATTTTGAACCATGCTTTACCATAAATCCAAAAAAAAAAAAAAAATAGAAAGGGGAAGCTAGAAAAGGGGGAGACAGGGTGGAGGTTTGACTGTCAAGTGTCAAGAAAGCCTACAACATGACAACATGTAAAATTACCAATGAAATGTAACCTCTGATTATCCATAAACTACTAGAAATGGTAACAATGGTAGAACTCATTTTCATGTCATACTCCACCCGAGAGAACCTAAAATTAGCTTGATGGTCAACGAAGCATTTAGCTAAATTTTCAAGTAATGGGATTCGTCAATGATAGTTCCAAAGGAGGGACAAGATAGCATCAAAAGAAGTAGATCACCTCCAACATAACCATGGGGATTGTTGCGCGGGTCAAGATACATATTATGGCACAACATTATATGAAGCACACACTTTTCATTTCAATATAAGACCTTTTTCCCCTTTTTGGCATTCCCTCGATATGCCCATCGAAATCATCATCTCTGATGAGAGCGTCGGAGCCTCGTTCTTGAATTATCAAACCCAATATATTCCCGACTCACAACCTTGTCTGACCTAATCATAGATAGGAACCTCACACTGTTGAATGAGCCTATGGATTAGACTACTTAAGAAAGTTGACTATTCCTGCTAAACTCACCTGCCACCTTAATGTTCACAGGACCAAGGAAGGGAATAAATGCTCGTGCCCTGACTATACTTCAGAACTATGGCATGAGAATAATAACCACATCACTTCTTAGTTCTCACTCAACTCTGAGCAATAGGCTAAAATGCTCACTATTAAGCTCCAATTATAGCAGGAAACAGTTTTGATCAATACCCAATCTGAAGAAAAAACAAACCAATGCTCCTTGTTTCCCTTCGGATCCCCTAATATATGGTCTTGTGCCAATGGCAAAGCTCACACCCTGACTAGGCACCGCACAACAGTGATGCCACTATCAACGACTAATTGTCTCCTCCTGTCAGAGCACCAAGAGGAAGCACTTTCTTCAGAGTATGTGCTAGATTCCCATACTCTTACAGCATCAAATATCCCATTGATTTTTGTGTGCTCATATCCAAAAAAATCAAACATCCTCATCCACAAGAGCCCACAATTACACTGCTCGAACAAAATCAAATATATGATAATTAATTGAAATCGTCAAACTTGAAGCAGCTACGCAACAAACAACCATATTTACCTTCCCTTTTGAAGCTCTTGGCGCATGGCCTCGATTTGGCCTTTGATCTCCGGTAAATCCTGCAACTCCGACTTAGCCCTAGCCAAATCAGCGTTAATGGCCTTCGATTTAGCAGTGAGCTCTTGCTTAATCGCGGTCAACTTCTCCACATCGTTTCTCACCTCACGCAGCTCGGCCTTAAGAGCCTCGATGACTCGGACCTCGGCCTCAAATTTTAGCGAGCGCTCGTAGACCTGCCTAACCTCGGCATCCCTCTCATTCTTGACCTCCTGTGCGGCGGCGGCCAAGTGGCGGAGCTCTTGTTGAACCAGGGAGAGGTCCTGCTTGAGGGCAACGTGAGTCGCGGCCAGGTGCTGGTTGTCGATGAGGAGGGCTTGGATCTCGCGTTGGTGGGCGGAAATGCGTTCTTCGATGATGATGGCGGCAGGAGGTGGCACGCGTCGGAGGCGAGGGTCTTCGATTAGGATGGAAGGAGGAGGATGTCCCCTGGGGAGAGCAACTTCCCGGAGTTCTACAAGGCGTGATGGCGGCAAATGGTTTCTTCCGGCCATTCTCTGGTCTCCCCCGCCCCTCGCCTGGCGTAACCCCGGCTTGTGCACGCTGTGATGCTTTGATATACTGAAATTGCTTTTCCCTGTTGGCTCTGGCTGGCCCCGTCGTGTGGCGCTTGGGTTGGGGACCTGGGGTTTGTCTCAATTTCTTTCTCCAACTATGATTTTGTATTGCTTTGTTTGTATCGATGCGAGTCATGCGACTGTGAGCCCTTAGCAAAAACTAGAATATAGAATTACTTATCTTTTTTTTTTTTAAACTATGATTTATCCGTGCCTTCGATACGATGAACATTACACCCCATTAAATCAGTTAAAAATAATAATAATAAATTATTTTTATCTAGTTGAAGAAAATAAAGTATTTATCGTGTCAAAGATATAATTTTTTTTTTTCTCCTTCTCCCTCTCTCTTTTCTTCCTCTCTCTCTTCCCTCTCCCTTGTCCTACGTGGACAAACCCATAAAATTTTAAAAACCATCCTCAAATATAGTATAGATACGTGAGAATCACATTAGGATCTAACCTTAATGTCTGTTGATCAATGTCTTTTGTATTTGTGTCTCTTATTTTATATGTTTTATAAAATAAATATCTACTATTTTAATAGTTTCAAGAATAATATTTAAATATAAATAATTCCAATATGACTTTAATTCATGCACTAGGAATGAATACAATTTTTTCCCCTGTGGTATAAATTAGGTTGATAATCCCAATTTTTTATTTAGTTCGTTATTTTTCTCATACTTTTAATATATTTTTATTTGAACAAATAAAAGATTATAATAAAAATAATACAATAGAAACATATTATAAAAAATTTCTATTTTCAATATTTTATTACCTCAAACCATCCATAGTTATTATTCGATCAACTTGATCGAACCATTCCGTTCGTTCGGCTTTGATGGAACAAAAATAACCATGTTATGATTTGAGTTAATAAAGCTGATTACTTTAGGCATACCCCAAGGGGTGTGCCTCGATTTTTTTATGATTTTTATGTGACACAGTAGTTAATATACGGGTATTCACCCCTATCTTCGTGAACAAGAAGATCGGACGGTTCGACCGGGATATTTTCAGGCTTGAACCTTGCTCGGCTTGCCTTGCTCGGGTGACCTAGCTCGGATGCTTTGCCCGGGTAAATGCATGACTCAACTCTCCACACCTTCTTCATTCACATGATCATTTTGCAGGCCACATGACCTTGCTCGAGCTGTCTTGTCCGGGGAACCTTGCTCGGTCATCCTTGCCCGGGGCCGTGCAAAGGAGTCATCTCCTTCACCAGCTCAGTCAGTGGAGAAGATCCATACTCAGGTACCCTGTCCGGATGCCTTGCCCGGGTAGCCTTGTCCAGGATACCCTGCTCGGGTATCTTGCTCGGGTAAGGTCTATTTGGTAATTCTGCTACCCTCCTAACGTCTATAAATATGGGTGCACCCCCCAAGAATCCAGGTACGCATTCTCATACCCTCATTTATGGCTCTTGCCTTCCCATCTCCCCCTAGCTAGCTCGGAACCCTTTGTCCGGACCCTTGCTCGGGATCCCTGCCCGGGACACTTGTCCGAACCACTTGCCTCGGATCCTCTCCCCAAGTTGTCCCGAGTTCTTGCCCGGGTGCCTTACTCGGGTGCCTTGCTCGGGTACCTTGCCCGGTGGTCTTGCTCGGGTATCCTAACCCGGGTGACTTTGCTCAGTCTTTCTTGCTAGGGGGCCTTCACCTTTATTCTTCACCTGCTGACTTAAGCATCGGAGCGGTCTCTCCGAAGTCCATCCCTGAAGTACCCTCTGACTTGTTTGCTCGTCCATCTCAGGTCCAAGTTCTCAGACCCACGGGTTCATTCTCCTTGGAGCGGGTCGGAATCACCTTCATCCTTTCATTCACTCTTCCCCCGTGCCGACCGGGTCCACTCCGCCGGCCGGAGCC
>JAOWBR010191304.1:0-10091 GCA_028571145.1 Dionaea muscipula | reverse complement strand
AGTTCCCAGATCTCCACAGTTCCTTTCTCCTTGGAGCGGGTCGGAATCACCTTCATCCTTGCATTCACTCCTCCCCCGTGCCGACCGGGTCCGCTCTGCTGACCGGAGTCACCTCATCCCGATCGGATCGGGACTTTGATGATCGTCTCTGGAGGGTCCTAGGTGCTGACGGCCCCCGGGATCTTTCCAGGAGTATCAGTGTTGTTGAAGATGTTTTGGTGAAGGTTAATGATCTTATTTTCCCAGCAGATTTTTATATCCTGAAGATGGATGACGATGGAAGTTTAACTCCAACACCCATTTTATTTGGAAGACCATTTCTCATAACATCGGGATACAAGACTGACTAGATAACGGGAAAGGTGACAATGGAGTTCGATGGCGAGATTGCTGAATTTAACATGTATGAAGCCATGCAGTACCCGGAAGATGTTCACAGTGTTTTCACGGTAACTCACTATGATGAGATCGAGAGTTCGGTGAATCAATCAATGGAAATCCAAAATGATGAGTTTGATGAGTTGTCATTTGCTCTGAGCCGATGTCTCAATGCTATTCAAAAAGATTTTGATCTTCCTGAAAAGGTTAAGGAAGTAATCACAGAGTAGAATGCTTTGCCTTACACTAAGTCGGCATCCCCAACTTCGGGGTTACCCACAGTTAGAAAGAAACTGGTTCCATCAATTGAACAAGCTTCGGAGTTGGAACTGAAAGAGTTGCCAGATCACTTAAAGTATGCGTACCTTGGAGACAATTCAACTCTCCCGGTCATAATCTTGTCAAGCCTGTCTTCTGAGGAAGAAGATAAATTGGTGGAGGTTCTTAAAGAACATAAGTCAGCATTAGGCTAGACTATTGCCGACATCAGAGGAATTAGTCCAGCAAAGTGCATGCATAGGATTTTATTGGAAGAAGGATCCAATCCCTCACGAGAAGGGCAATGAAGGTTAAACCCACTGATGATGAAGGTGGTAAAGAAGGAAGTTATCAAGTTGCTCGATGTCGGAATGATCTATCCGATCTCAGATAGTCAGTGGGAACATAAGTTGGCATTAGGCTAGACTATTGCCGACATCAGAGGAATTAGTCCAGCAATGTGCATGCATAGAATTTTATTGGAAGAAGGATCCAATCCCTCACGAGAAGGGCAATAAAGGTTAAACCCACTGATGATGAAGGTGGTAAAGAAGGAAGTTATCAAGTTGCTCGATGCCGGAATGATCTATCCGATCTCAGATAGTCAGTGGGTTAGCCTAGTCCATATGGTTCCAAAAAAGACCGGCATCACAATTGTGAGGAACGAGAAGAATGAGCTGGTACCAACCCGAGTTCAGAATAGATGGAGGGTTTGTATTGATTATAGAAAATTGAACACTGCAACCTGAAAATATCATTTTCCACTTCCATTCATCGACCAAATGCTGGAGAGATTGGCGGGGCAATCTCATTATTGTTTCCTAAATGGGTATTCGGGATATAACCAGATTGTGATTGCTCCGGAGGATCAAGAAAAGATAACTTTCACATGCACATTCGGTACTTTTGCTTACCGGCGCATGCCATTTGGGTTGTGCAATGCTCCCAGAACTTTTCAGAGATGTATGATGAGCATCTTCTCATATTTCATCGAGCACTCTATTGAAGTATTCATGAATGACTTTTCTATATATGGAAAATCTTTTGACGTTTGTTTAAAGAATCTCGATGAAGTGCTAGCCCGATGTGAGAAAACGAATTTAGTGCTAAACTTTGAGAAATTCCATTTTATGGTAAAAGAAGGAATTGTGTTAGGACATATCGTGTCAGCTGCAGGGATCCGAATTGATAAAGCAAAGATTGATGTGATAGAATCTCTTCCATACCCTACATTGGTGAAAGAAGTAAGATCATTTCTTTGCCATGCTGGATTCTATCGGCATTTTATCAAAGATTTCTTAAAGATCTCTCGTCCGATGTGTCAGTTGTTGCAAAAGGATGTGCAATTCCAGTTTGATAATAGGTGCAAATCGACATTTGACCACTTAAAGTCAATCCTCATCTCTGCTCTTGTAATCTGACCACCTAATTGGGACTTGTCGTTTGAGATCATGTACGACGCAAGTGATTATGTGGTCGGAGCGGTACTGGGACAACGAGATGAAGAAGCTGCTTTCGTGATTTATTATGCTAGCAAAACTTTAGATACGGCTCAGATGAATTACACAGTGACTGAAAAGGAGCTGTTGGTAATCATCTTTGCATTAGAGAAATTCCAATCTTACCTACTTGGAACTAAGGTGATTGTTTTCTCTGATCACTCTGCACTCCGACACCTGATCCTTTCAAAGAAAGAGTCGAAGCCAAGACTCATCAGATGGATATTGTTGATGCAAGAGTTTAATCTCGAGTTCAAGGATAAGAATGAGAAAGCTAAGTTGGTGGCTGATCACCTCAGCCGAATTGTGCATCATAATGAAGAAGTTGAGATCCGGGATAGTTTCCCATATGAGCAGTGATAACTGTTGAAAAATCTCGTTGTCGTCTTGTGCGTCAAGTTTACATCACAAGCTGACAAATCAGTCAAGTCCTGTTCTTTAGGTCGCAGGTCGCAGATTGTCAAGTCAGGAGTTCTGTTATCTGCAAAAAGGTAGCTCGTCAGACAGGGTTCGAGGATGTTGCTCGGGGTCCCTCTCTGATGCTAAAGTCAGTGTGGTCTCTTTAAGATTGGAAATCTCAAGAGAATGAAGAAGAGTTGTGAGACCTGAATATTTAGAATGAATAATACTTTGGAAGGTAGGGGGTATTTATAGGAAAACATTATCCATGAAGTACCTATTTTACCCTTTCAGTCCGCGAGGTGTCACTCAACCAGTGGAGAGATGTGTCGATTTCCTAGTGATGCCACGTGTCAAGCGATCAGTGGTGCCATGTTTGACCTGCGGTCTGAAAGTTTCTAGAAGCGAGACCTACTCTAAGCAACATAATTCACCTATACAAAATAGATATTAATAGAAAATAGGGTTATTTTTCCCCTATCATCATTTGTCCCCCAAACTCCATTTGATGTGTGCGATAGGATCAGCATGGAGTTTTTCAAAGTTTTTATGATTTATGTTGCTCTATCTGCGACCTTTGTCTTCCATGGGCTTGTGAAGCAGCGATCTGCGATATCTGGTGCATTCTTGTTGATCTGTCCTTTACAGACTAAAATGTCCCTGATGTCAACTTGCGACCTCTTTAACTTATGGGGTGCAGCCAAAGAAAATACCAAGGAACGGGATGCATAAATTGCTCTATTGACGATCTGCGGTCTCCGAACTCAGAGGTGGACAGTTGGCATCTTTTTTGGCGTAGATCGGTTCACGCTTGAACCGAGCTGGAATGCATCCCGGTTTTTTGAGGAAGCATGCTGGAGAAGCTTCAATCGACGGCCTGGATTGCCTCACTAATGACGGTGACACGTGTCGGCCATCCAACGGCCGGACTACGACCCCTCGTCTTCCACCCTTCCCTATAAATAGTCGTGCCCTCTACCCTTGCTTTTCACCCTTCACAGTGAAAAATTTAGGTCGCGCAGCTCTCACAGGTCGAAGAGGTCTCCAAGCTTTCAAAGGTCGCACAGGTCAAAGAAGCAGCCACGTAGATCGTTGCTCGCAGGTCGCCTTCTCAACCCTTCCTTTTATTCATGTCGACATCAAGTCTTGCTAGGTCAAAATCTAAGTCGGGGTCTTTGTCGAGCTCAATTGAGCTCGCAGCTCGCCCCTTACCTCGTCCGGTAGAGGGGTGTCCCAGGTCTAGCCCATCTAGGTTAACCAAAGCCGACATTGATGAGATTCCTGTACTATTCAAAATGCCTTATTGCGTTTTTACCAAGCCCGCGCCCTCGGAGACCTTCGTCGGGACTTTCACGCAAGTGGCATTCCAATTTTCTGGGAATCTATGCAGGCCGGACATTGCTACCCTCTTCACCCCTTTTTCATAGAGATGTGCAATTTTTATAGAATATCTCCATTCCAACTCACGCCCATTTCTTGGATGTACCTATCCAGTTTTGTGGTTATTTGCGCGGAGCTCGACACCCCGCTCTCCATTACTATTTTTCACTATTTTTTCGATCTCAAAGCAAATAATACTCAAGAGCCTCGGGGTTTCTATTACCTCTCCCCGAGGATGAATAAAAAGGTGATCTCCGAGATTCCTGAAAAAGTTTATAACTGGCGTGATCGATGGTGCTGGGTCGATGGAGAAGCACACATCGTAACCCAGTCCGCCATGTGGCATCATGCGGACTCCGGCAGGAATAAGGATACGATCCTTAAGACCAACCATGAGGAGGAGATCATCTAGGTATTGGAAGCTCGAATAAAGGTCAAGGACCTATGGCGCGTAGAGGAGTTATCTACAGAAGAAACCTTCTACGCTGCCAATGTATCAATGTATCAGGTCGCAGACCCTATTGGGGAGCTGCTACCCCGTGAGCCTGTCCGAGAGCCTCAACCTGTAGAGGCGACGACCTCTTCTCGCCAGGTCAAGAGGCCGCGGCGGACAAAGAAGTCCGCTTCTCGCCGATCGTAGAGACTGCAGAAACCATCCGCTATCAATTCCGATGAAGTGTCATCGGTTATCCGCGAGGTCGCAGCTCATTTCCAAGTGGCGGACGCAATGGAAGATCCTGATGACTCGGAGGCTGATATCCAACGGATGGAGGCCGCATTTGGGTCTGAGAGTGAATCCATAGGTCGCTAATAAGAATATGGCTAAAACTTATACTTTGTTTTGCTTGATCATGTGCTGATTTTCATCCTTCGTTTATGCAGGGATGGCTAAGAAGGATTTTCAATTTGGTAAGAGGAAGAAGGACGAGTCCTCGAAGAGCGTTCATATCCCTCCTTTGAAGCGATCCAAGAAAACCCTCCAATCTAATGAGGTAACATTGGGAAGGCTATCTGCCATCCCTGTGCATGAATTTCCTTCCTCTGCCAATTGAGCAGTAGTGAACAGACTGTAAGATCTTAAGAGTCTAAAAGGAGATCGCCCACGAGCTAACATTATGTACTTTACTCAGGTCGTTGACATCTCCGTCGGCTCTTCTCCTCGTCATACTCTGAGGTCGACGGGGTTTGACGTACCCCCCACTGGCTCAAAAGATAAAGGGACCCGCATTGGAGAACACGCTCCTTTAGGAGGTCGCTCTCCGATGGGAGGTCATACAGAATTTGGAGGCCGCTCAAGCCCAGGAGGTCGCCTACCATTGGACCTAAGAAAGGGTGCATCCGGCTCCCTGTCTTTGGTTCCCCCTTCGATCCCACGGACCATGATCTTCAATCCCACTCAATTCATTGGAAACCTGCCGGAGCTGGGCAAAGGCTTGGATGACAGCAATGTGAACGCGGTAGCTGCTACGCAAGCCTTGGCTGCCTCCTCCGAGAGTCGATACCGGAGTGAGTCCAAAAAGTGGAAATTGCAGTGGCTGGCCAAGGACGCCTTTATCCATCATGCTTAGGCAAGAAAGTGTGTTTTATAAGCTCGATGATATCAGACGGCCCTGTCTAACATTTCCTGGTACAGGGGGCCTTTGCCATGCACTATCTAGCTCGCGCGGCTCTGAAGCTAGATGTGGAGCTTATCAAGGTGAACCGGCGAGCTGACGATGCAAAGTGCGACCATGATCGCCATCTCCAAGACGAGGTCGCGGCTAAGGTTGATGCAGAAAAAGCTTTGGCTGATATGCAGCGGAAGTATGAGAAGATGGAGGGCTCCCTACAGAAACACGTTGACAAAATCACAAGACTGAAGTCCGCCTCTTCTCAGCAAGCCAAAGAAATCTCCACGCTTTAGGGCTCACTCAAGGAGGAGAAGGAGGCCGCAGCATACTGGGAGAAAGAGGCAGGGAAGTCTAGATTGGCCCTCTCGGATGTAAAGCAGTCCTTCCTGGATGAGTACCGTGAATCTGAAGAATTTGAGGATACCATGCATAAGAGAGCTCGTCCCGGCTATTAGCTTGGATATCATGCCTGTGTAGAGGTGGTGATGTCTAAGCTTGAAGTTGTTGCAGCTGCTGAGATCGCCCCTGACCTCTCCAAGAGGTCGTTATGCTTAGGGAGTGATCCTGAGTTCGCCGACATTGGGATTAACCCCGAGGGAGTTGCCTTCTTCCGGGAAGATCACCCAGGTGGCCCAGATGTTGCACTAGACCTGCCCTCAGAACCGGAGACCGAGGAGGGCCAGATTCTAGGTCATATTGATGGTGCCCAATAGGAGGACCCTGCTGCCCATCCCATAGATGCTGAACCCGCAGGTCGCTCCCCTAGTATAGACGTGGAGAAGGAGGTTGACCCTTCAAAAGAAGGATATGATGCGCCTTTAAATGTAGATAGCTAAATATGTAATCTTTGCGCTTTTATCTGCTTTGTTGTACTCTTTTTGAAATATGAATGGAAGAAGTAATTTGCTTAGCTTATTTCCTTAATTTCTTCGAATACATCTTCATTCATGTGCGTTCTTGGTCTCTTACATGTTTAGAGCAATGTTACATCATGCATACCATAGCTATATGTGTAGATAGCCTGGTGTTCTTGCACCAATAGAGCTATTACATACTATGATTTCATATACTATCACGAGTACAGGGTCAGCCTGGTGTTCTTGCACCAATAAAGCCTTCGGGTACTTAATCTTATGAAACCGAGAAACCTCTTTGAACTCCCTGAGTAGGATTACAATCTTGATTCATGAATTGATCAACTGCATATATTCAAAGGCTAGCAAATGTAGCCCATATATTACAACCTATTAGTAGAATTTTCGAAGATGTTGTACATTCTAAGTTCTTGATATAGTTCTGCCATCAAGGTCCTCAAGGCGATAGGTCCCTGGGCATATAACTTCTGTCACCCTATAAGGTCCTTCCCAATTCATGGAGAGCTTTCCAACAGTCGCTCTTGGACCTTCGAACTTAGCCTCTTGAAGGACGAGATCACCAACTTGGAACTGTCGTCCTTTGACTCGCTTATTGAAGAATTGCACCGTGCGTTGCTTATAGGTTGCTATCCAGATGGCTGCTATATCACGTAGTTCTTCAAGCTGGTCGAGATTCTGTCGTAGGCCTTGATCATTTAATTCTGGAGAGAACAACTCAACTCTTACAGAATGAAGGCCGATCTCGACTGGAACCACAACCTCTGTTCTGAAGGTAAGGCTAAACGGTGTTTCCCCTGTTGAAGCTCTAGGAGTTGTGCGATATGCCCACATAATGGTCGGAAGTTCCTCAACCCATTCTGCCTTGATCTGGGTTACTCAGGCCTTTAACCCATCGAGGATGGTTCGATTGGTTACTTCTACCTACCCATTGCACCGAGGGTAGGCTAAAGAGGCAAAACGATGGATAATTTCATACTCCTCGCAAATCCGCTGAAATGGTTGATCCTCAAACTGGGTTCCGTTGTCGGAGATGATGATTCGTGGAATGCCAAAGCGGCATATAATATTTTGCAAGAGGAATAGCTCCACCTCTCTTCCTGTGATGCGGGTGACTGGTTCTGCCTCAACCCATTTGGTGAAGTAATCAATCGCCACTATTAAGAACTTTCTTCCTCCAGAAGCAGGTGGATAAGGCCCTTGAATATCGATTCCCCAAGTGGCAAACGGACAAGGGCTAGAGATGAGGGTCATAGGTACTGCAGGCACATGTATTTAACGTGCATGCTTCTGGCATGCTACACACTGATGTGCAAAGGCTGAGGCCTCCTAAGTCATATTAGGCCAATAGTAGCCTTGTCGTCGTGGTTTGTGCGCCAGCGTTCGTCCTGCCTGATGGCTCCCACAGGATCCTTCATGGATCTCTCGCAGCACATAGTCTGCTTCTGCCTTGCCTAAACATCAAGCACATGGATGTTGGAAGAGTCTTCTATAAAGTATGCCATTGCATGAAATCTTGCAGCTAGCTTAGGAAGCTTGCCATCTGCAGTTTGGCCAGTTAGAAGATAATCCATAATTGACGTTCTCCAATCCTCTTTTGTTGAGGCAACAGGTAGGACGGTGGCTGTAGGCTGGATACTCTTTTGTGTTAGTTGTTCAACAAAGAGTGTCCTCTCAAAGTAAGCATGGTTGATCTCTAGGCGAGAGAGTGCGTCAACCCTCTCATTCTGTAATCTAGGAATCTTAATGACCTCTACGGCTTCAAACTTGGTGATAAATTGGTAGACCATCTCCTTGTATTGCTCCATTGTTGACTTTTCGGTCTGATCTCGCCATTCACCTGACTGACTATGAGTTGAGAATCAGAAAAAACTTGCAGCGAAGAAATTTCTAACTCTCGGGCGAGCTTTAAATCAGCAATCAGTGCTTCATACTCGGCCTCGTTATTGGTAAGTGTAAAGTCAAAGCGGAGGGCATACTCCACCACTACCACCCCCTTGGGGTTGGTTAAAATGAGATCGACACCACCCTTGCCCTTGTAGAAGAACCATCCACATGTAGAATCTAAGGACTGCAGACAGGTGACCGAGCAGAGAATCTTGTACATTCGACCAGAAAGTCTGCCAAAGCCTGGCCTTTGATCGCCGGGCGTGGATGATAAGTAAGATAATATTGGATAAGCTCCACTGGCCACTTGACTAATCGTCCAAAGACCTCAGGGCGATGCAGAATTTGATGGAGGGGGCGATCAATCAATACAGTAATTGAATGTGACAGAAAATATGGGCGTAGGCGGCGAGATTTTGTCACCAAGGCAAGAGCCAACTTGTCTGGCAATGAATAATGCTCCTCAGCTCCATGAAGGATCTTGCTGGTGTAGAATACTGGGAGTTGAGTGTTGTCAGCTTCCCGTACCAAGACAGAACTGACTGCAAAGGGGGAAATAGCAAGATACAACATGAGTTGTTCCCCTTGCAGTGGTTTAGATAAGTGCGGAGGAGAGCTGAGATAGGCCTTCACCTCCTCAAAGGCTGCCTGACAAGCGGGAGTTCACGCAAAATCTTTAGAATTTCGAAGGATGCGGAAGAATGGCAAGCCTTTTTCAACTGACTTTGAGACAAAGCGGCTAAGTGCAACCACTCGACTTACGAGTTTCTGTACATCTCAAACGGTATGCGGAGGCTGCATCTCTTTTATGGCTGTTAACTGTGCTGGGCTGGTCTCAATGCCGCGCTTTGATACCACACAGCCTAAGAATTTTCTGGATGTAACACCGAACACACATTTCTTTGGATTGGGCTTCATCCCATACGTTCACAGAATGGTGAATGTCTTCTCTAGTGATGAAACATGACCTGTAGCTTCTTCACTCTTAACCAGTGTGTCATCAACATATACCTCGATGATCGAACCGAGGAATGGCTGGAACATGCGATTAACAAGACGTTAATATGTGACACCCACATTCTTTAAGCCGAACGACATGCGAGTATAACAACAGGTGCTAGCATGTGTAATAAAGGACGTCTTCTCCTCATCTGTCTATCACATGTGAATCTGGTGATACCCGGAATAAGCATCCATAAAGCTGAGTAAACCATGCCCTGAGGTAGCGTCAACCAATAGATCAATATCCGGGAGAGGATAGCTATCCTTTGGACAGGCTTTGTTGAGGTCTGTGAAATCTACGCACATTCGCCACTTGCCATTAGCCTTATTTACAATGACCAGATTTGCCAACCAATCTGGATAGAAGACCTCCCGAATGACTCTGGCTGCAAGGAGCTGGTTCACTGAGTCCTGAACAACCTGATTAATGGCTGGGGCAAACCTTCTCTTGTGCTGTTTAACAAGCTTTACACTGGGATTAACCCCCAAGCTATGCTCAGCCACCTCTCGTGGGATTCCCGGCATGGCCGAAGCTGACCATGCAAAGAAATCCGCATTTTCCTACAAGAAATGTTCAATACAGCCCCGTACCTAAGGGTTCATCAGCCCGCCAAGCTGAAGCTCGGACTCAGGCTCCGTTGCTACCAGGCGGAATGGTATTAAGTTCTCCATAGGTTCTGGTGTCACACCCCACCCCGGGTGCGACCGACACGTGACCCATGGACCGAAACCCACGTGTCACGTAAGCCTAAACGGGAAAGTCCAACTAACTAACCAATCAATCTCAATCTCATTCAAACTTAAAT